>APFE030259138.1:69796-98662 GCA_000404065.3 Pinus taeda
AAAAAAATTAGTGCCAAAAACTTTGCTTTAAAAAAAACATGTGTGTTCTGCATCACCCATTTTCAAGATCGAGTTACTTTTTTGCTATCTCTACAAAACGAGTAACAATATCAGTTTATGTTTCAAAGTTTACATTGTTCCAAGTGGAATTGGCAGGTGGCCACCAATATCCACCTGGATCATTCCTCCCCCCTTAGGAAGCAATGGTCCCCATTGCATTGAGTTCCTCCATGAGATGAAGAAACTTATGCTGAACTTAGTTCCCGGTGAGCCACTTGCCATGGTGAAGGAGTTGGCTTGCTTTAACAACTTTATACAATTGGATATTTTTTTGGCGAGTGTGCTTGATCCGTGTGTCCATGATCCGATCAATTGCAACTTTTTCTATGCAATCTAGATTTAACTCTGTGGGTGGGCGTTGTTCTGCAATGTTGGATGTGTCTAGTAATGGTGGAAAGTATGGCCGAAGGCGGTCCACATTGAACACTAGGTGCGAGCCAAGGAATGGGGAAATGCTGAGCTCAAATGCATTATCTCCCACAATCTTGGTAATGGTGTAAGGACCATATCAAAGTGGTATGAGTTTCTGATAAGCTCCGGCAAGGCATTCCTTTTGCAAATGCAACCAGAGTTTATCGTCCACTTGAAACTTATGTGGCACCCGATGTTGATCATGTCATTGCTTGTACTTAGCATTTGATTTCTCTAGAATGTCATGGACCTGCTAACAAATATGTTGGATAAGCTCAATGAAGACGCTTGCCTTATCTATTTTGGACTGGGCATGAGCTAAATCTACGTGAGTAGTTGCAAATGGCATGGCCACATCAGTGGGACATAGTGGTTGGAATACCAAGCCCACCTGAAAAGGGTTGTGGCCAGTCGAGTTGTGGAGAGCCCGGTTGTAGCTGTACTGAACACAGGGGAGGCTCTCGTTCCATGTGCGTGGATGCTTTGAGTTGTACATTCGCAGAATGTATACGATCATCCTGTTGGCAACCTTTGTCTAGCCATCATTTTGAGGATGTAAGGCTGTGGACTTAGTAGGTTTGGTGTCCAAAATCAACCAAAGACTGGACCAAAATGTACTGAGGAACCTGCTATCCCAATCTGAGATGATAAATTGTGGGATCCCAAAGTGTACCCACACTCATTCAAAGAAGAGTTTAGCAGTTGCTTCTGCTGTGATATTATTCTTGCAGGCTGCCATAATGGCAATTGACAATAAGCTGTCGATGATCACAAAAACACAGTCGTTTCCATGCTTAGTGGAAAGAAGGCCTGACATGTAATCCATGGAGATGGATTCCCAAGGTCGACTAGGGGTAGGCAGCGGGATATAAAGGCCTTGCTTCTTGATGGTCGGTTTGGCAATGACGCAGGCAGTGCATGATCTGATGTACTTCCCGACATCATGTCGAAGATTCGGCAAATAGAAATACTTTTGTAGTATTGCCACCATTTTCTCGACCCCGAAATGCCCAACAACCCGACTGTAGTGTGCTTCCCAAATAATCTTGGCACGCTTGCTTGAAGGAACACAAAGGTGACCCAGGTGGCATAACAGGGCATCCTGGAGGTGAAAATCTAGAACATGCTGACCCTCCAAGAGTTTGTGGTATGTGTGGCCGAATTCTGGGTCGCTTTTGTAGAGAAGTGGCCAATCAGAAGTCTCGTGCCTACAAGAGTTGAGCATAGTGGTTAACGCCATGATCGGTGGTCGACTGAGGGAATCTGCAACATTATTGGTGCTTCCCTTCTTACACTTGATATTGAAATGGAATTGTTGCAGGTATGTGGACCACTTTTGATGGCGATCATTCTACAATTTCCCTTGGGTTTGTATGAACTGCAGGGGTTGGTGGTCTATGTGCATGACCATTTCCTTTCCCAAAATGTAATGCTTCCATTGTTGGCAGGCTTGCACAATGGAATACATCTCTTTGTCATAAGTGGGATACTTCTGCACTGTGTCTGAAAGTGTCTCACTGTGATATGCCACTAGATGCCCATGTTGACTAAGGACTGCCCCAATAGCATAGTCAGAGACACCTGTCTCGACTTCAAAAGGTTGTTGCAAGTCTGGTAATGCGAGCATTGGTGCCGAGCAGAGGCGATGTTTCAACTCTGTGAATGCTTTCTGTTGAGATTCAAACCAAAAGAATTTTTTTTTTCGCTCCTCCCTTGGTGACTTGACTCAAGGGCCAAGTGATATGAGAAAATCCCAACATGAACCTGCGGTAGAAGTTGGCAAGACCTAGAAAACTGCGAAGCTCTGTCAAAGTGGTTGGAGATGGCCAATCCCCAATGACTTGGATCTTGGCTAGATCCACATGCACCCCCTGTTCATCAATAATGTATCCCAAATACTAAACCTGGGTCATGCCAAAAGTGCATTTGTCCAAATTGGCACATAACTTGTGTTGCTGCAATGTTTGGAGAACTTGTCAGATGTGGTGGAGGTGCTCTTCCCAACTCTCGCTGAAGATCAGGATGTCATCCAAGTATACCACTACAAATGAGTTGGTGAATGGCCGCAAGATGTCGTCCATTAGCCTCATGAAAGTTGCAGGAGCATTCACCAACCATTCGAAAAGGCCCTCGGCTTTGAAGGAAGTATTCCACACATCGGAGGGTTCGATTGGTACTTGGTAATACCCTGACTTCAAATCGATCTTGCTGAAATATTTTTCCCCCTTCAATTGGTTCAAGAGGTCATCAATCCGTGGGATCAGGTACCTATTATGAACAGTGATCTTGTTCAGTGCCCGATAGTCAATACAAAGTCTCCAAGTCTCATCCTTCTTCTGTACCAACATGATTGGGCTCCCAGAGGGCGACGAACTCGGATGGATGTGACCTTTCTACAGTAGATCCTGAATTTGCCTCTTGATTTCATCGTTATCTAGAACAGAGCACCGATAGACTAGTCCATTCGGCAGCAACACACCTAGGGTTGGATCGATGGAGTGCTTGACCTGAGGTTCTTTTGGCTCCCACTGTCGACAATGAACTGTAGCGGGGAGCCCTTTACCTACATCTGGGAGTGGAAGAGACACTCCTCCTCATCTGGATCTTTGGGTTCCTCCTTCTGGATCTTCGTGGTGGCAATGGTGGCGTTGGACTTCGCATCGATAATCTACTTCCCTTTGTCATTCCCCTTGTTAGGTTCTGACTCAGATTCGGAACATGCATATGATTTTGAAACCTTTAGCTTGGCCACCAGTGACTACTTAGCTCGACACTCACTTGTGTTGTGAGTGGAGCTCTTATGGAACTCACACCACTTTCCCGTGTCCTTTCTCGGCTTCGCAACGCTATTCTTTACTTGCAGCTTTGGCGGGTTGTCTTGAGCTACCCCGCCTTGGCTTTGTCCTTTGTTCTATGGTTTGGGGGCACCTTTCCCTTGCTTCGGATTCACAAATCCAAAGTCTCGCTTCTTTTGTTTAAACTTTTGCTCGACCTTGATGGCATATCGGTATGTCGTGCCAAACGAGGAAATGTTTAAGAATTCTATTTCTTCCTGGATGTACTTGTGCAGGCAGCCGCAGTATTTGAGTACCAAATTCTTCTTCGAATCCTTGATACCCAACTTCGTGCGAAGGGTATGGAAAATATTGGTAAAATCCGGCATGTCTTGGTAATTTCCCTGCCGTAGCGTGGTCCACTTTATGTATTGATCCTCATAGCATCTGACAGGGTAGTACTGCTCCTTGATGGCATCCAGGAATGAATTCCAAGTGAGTGCGGATAAAAATAGTGAGCCTGTACTTTTATCCTTCTGCTGCAATAGGTTTCCCACCAATCCTTGACGTGGGGGGCTGCTTTGAGAAGAGTGAAAATAATCTTTTCTCGACTGGAAAAATCATGAACAGAAAATAACCCTCTAGCAAATTTAACCATTTATCGATGGCATCTGTGTCTATCTGACCCTCGAATATGGGGATTTCAAAATTAACTTGTACCTTAAACGGTGTGGTGTTTCCCGAGTAGCTGTTGGAAGCCGATGCGTCGCCCCTGGGTAGCTGCTGAAGGATCTGAGCAAAGTTGTCCATCATCACGTTCTTTTTTCGCTCGAGGGCTTCTTCGAGCAAAATTTTGATAGGATCTCCTACCCCCTTGTCTTTCTTTTCATCTTCCATGGGAAGCCGTCGGGATTTGCGAGGCTGGTCTTGCAAAGGTTCAAGCAGTTCAAGTCCTAACTCTTTATATCTCGACCTCGTTGGGGACATGCAAAGAAAAACAGAGAAAAAAGGAGACCGCTCTGATACCACTAATCCAGATTTAAACAGGAACGCAACAAATTATAGAAATAACCATAAACACAAATATGTAGCGGAAATAATACTTCATTTCATTAACATAAAATACTGAAATATGCTTACAAACAGAAATGGAAATAAAACCAGCTAGGGCGATGGTAGCTTATCTCTGAGAAGAGACGTGGCAGCTACATGTCTCTAAACTGCCTTACAATGAGGCTCAAGGGCCTTTTTATTATTGAACAATAAGAGCAAACCCTAAACAACCCAAACCCTAACCCGAGGAGATGTAACATCAAGAGTTTATGGGCCCCATTGGGGTGAGTTGGACAGCCAACTTCCCAGGTTCGCCGACTTGGTCATATTATCTCCATTTGATGCGCATGATAACCCATTGGAAAGATCTCTCCGAGAACTACGACGAAAAAGACGAGTTTACACAAAAAAATCGTTGGCAGATTTCCAAAAAACATTGTTTAGGGCCTCAAAACGGCTCCAGAAGTTTAGGACCCAAAAAACTACTAAAAATAATAAATTGTGCTACAATTAAGGAAACTGAAAAATTGAAAGAAGCAATGGTGGGGGTCCAAGTGGAATTGGTGGGTGGCCACCAATATCCACCTAGATCAATTAAAAAATCCATAGAATGAAAAACCAAATGTTAATGAAGATATGAGGAGGATAATGAAAAATACCTTACAGTCTAGTCTCAAATGATAACTTTCCTTCTGTGGATGATGGGTTGCAATTCAAACGAAAATAGAAAAAATGGATGTAGGGAAAGAGCACTAAAGGATAATCACAAAGGAGTGAGAGCACGTGCATAGTTGTTGAATGGTTATTCAATGTGCTCTGCTGCCCTTTGCTAGGTGTAATAGTACCATGAGTGTTGCATGCCTTATTGTTGCAAGTTGCATCGTGTTGGTGTAAGTTGGGGGCCTCAGGGAAACGTCCCCAAATCATGACATAACTATTAAAGTGTATGAGGTCATTTGGACTTTCACTGATCTGTTCTACGAAAATATCACTAGTGAGAGTGATTTATGCGCTAGTACAGACTCGAAATTATCGTAAACTTAAAAAAGTATTGACAGGTTATTAAAAATATTTCCTTTGTTTTGAAATATAAAAAATTAATCTATCCTTTGTAATTGAAGAGTGGTTTTGATATTTTAAATTTTTTTCCAAGTGTACTTTTTTTTAGCCCTTCTAGAAAA
Organism: Pinus taeda; assembly: GCA_000404065.3. Classification (NCBI taxonomy): domain Eukaryota; kingdom Viridiplantae; phylum Streptophyta; class Pinopsida; order Pinales; family Pinaceae; genus Pinus; species Pinus taeda. The sequence continues at coordinate 75,276 of APFE030259138.1, forward strand.
GGCCATGAGCCTAAGGAAGAGCTAGGAAGGGTTCAATTTTGAACATTGTCCCCACACAGAAAAAGAGTACATCAACCACTAGGTGGAAACTTGCCGGAAGGATACCATGTTCCATATTACCACTTTGGAGTTGACACTTTGAAACTAATGTGACGTGGTTGTGTGTACATAGAGAGTAGCTATGCTTGTAGAAGTTGACGGTATTTTTAAACCTTACGTGGAAAAAGGATGGATGGCAATGGCGCACATGGATTGTTAAGTTTTTTCCACTGGAATTTGGATTTGAATCAATTTTTTAAAACTTCGACTCCGACTCCAACTCGATATCGACTCAGCCGACTCGATTTCAATGATTCGGTCGTTGTAAAAAATACATTAAATATTTTTTTTTATAAAAACACATAATTTTAAAAATTTTCATTCATGTTTCCAAACACAGTATTAGAATATAGATAGAAGACAACATATGATCAAAGTAGGCACATAAATATATCCATTATATTAAAATGGCACCCAGTGCACTGTCCAATACATACACGACGATGATATAGAGATCAAAACAAAAACACATAATCAAAGAGGCTAGAACTGGCCTCTACAACAAAAGTCGGTGACCAATACGCTACTACTAGAGTTGCCAACATCATTTGGCTCAGTGTTACTTGAGAGCGGGAGCGAAAGCGGGGAGCGGGAGCGACATTTTTGGAAGCTCCCAACATCACGGTACATAGAGGGATTGATGCTCTTGATTAAATACGAGTTTCATACCCTAATACACGAAAAAATTCAACGGAAAATTGCAATCCCCCAATTCTGAAAATCTTGAAAAATCGATAAGTCTGCTGGATTTTGAATGAAATCTAAAATTCTACTTTCTCCATATGAAATCCAATGAGACTGGAATCACTCTCAAACATCTTGAGTCATTTTATGGTAATGTTAAAAATTTAAGTAAAAAGATGAAAATGAAGATTAAGGAGAATGTCACTTTTACTTAATCTTCATTTTCATCCTTTTACTTTAAGAATTTAGCATTACCATGAATAGCATAACCTTAGTAGGGTAATATGATCAAATACTAGGGTTTGGGAGAGGGGAATGGACCGCAAATAATGTTTAATTAGTTCATAAAACACTTTGGAGTCCCCAACACTCAACTAACTAACAATGATTTTTTTATTTTATTTTTTATTTTTATTTTTTTTAAATATGAAAAATCGCATTTTTTTGAGTTACAAACCGCATTCATTGACTTGGCCGAGTTATTGTGGAACTGACCGGTTTGACCGAGTCATGACTGACTCGTCATGCAATAACTCACTGACTCGGCCTCCCGAACTGGTATTTTTGTCGAGTCGTAAATTTTTTAGTGACTCGGATCAACTCGGCCGAGTCACTAATGACTCTGCCGAATTTTAAAACAGTGATTTGAATGGAAGCCTAGGAATTACAATAACATCTAACAGAATTTCCGTGTGTTCAAAGATGCGGTTACCAGTTGGTATGACGAAACAAAACAATCTATATGCCCAACTCCATGATGTGGGTATTTATAGTCGACGATGCGTGGAAGATGCAGTTCACAACTTCGACATTTTTTATTAACCGTATCTTCCATATTACAAATAATTTATTTTGATTACTTAATTACATGCATCTGGTAGAATTTTCATACTTTTTGTTGAAATATGCCTCAATGGCTTGCATATTTTGGCCGAAGGCTTTTTTTAAATGGAGGTTTTACAACGGCCTTTCGTCTGTCGATGTCCACTTGGAATCTACCACGAGCTTTTCATTTAATCCAGTACACTTTGTTACGGGTGTGGTCGGCGTTGCGTCAAAGTTTGTTCCACTGCACTGAGAAATTCGATACCCTGTATGATTAGCAGTTATCACCGAGGAATTTTTTGTTTTTTCAGGAAGAAGAAAACGACAACTCGGGGAATTATCACATCCTACGCATTCATTGTCCTTATGATTGCAGCAGAAAACGTCCTGCTCATTCATTGTCCTACCCATTGCCCACAGGGAATGGTTTTTACCGTGTCATGACATGCCATGATGTTACCCTTATGAATGTCATTGTTTTCTCTTTATTTTCGAACTTCTATTTGTCGCATAAGCAAGAATTGAGCAAATAATGATTCTATGATTTAAAAATATATATTTTTATTTCAGGCAGGTTAATAATAAGAAATTAAAAAATACGGGTGAGTTAAATAGTTAACTACCAATGTGATTGATATGTCCCGATAGGTTTATATTAATGTATTAAATAAAATTAGTATATCAATGTTCTGCGGCGATCTTCCATTCTATTGTTCAGTAATAGTGATCTGGGTTCTTCTGTTTTGCCACGATCTAATCCAATTGCTATACAAATGCTATCCATTGACCCTTTGATTGTCTGATCGTTGGAAAACACTGGGTGTCTCTGCTGCTTTTATTATTTCGAATCTCCCAATTTACCAAATCTCGGAGCTATGTTTTCTCCGTGTCTTTAGGGAATTGACCAGGCTAATCATCTTTTTCTTTTGAATTGATTTAAATACAGAGTATTCAGTATCCATTATCGGAGCAGATCCCGCAAGCAGCTGTAAAATGCAGCGCTATCAGCTCGGGGGAATGGCTATTCTTTCTGTGACGAGATAATCCTTCAATAGTCGGGCCACCCCCCGTGAATTGAGATCATATTGCCTTTGCGGCACTTTTCGACAGTCAGGGGGAATAGAGATGCAACGTTTGCCGCCAATCTCCAGTGGGAATAGTGACTCTGTTTGATGGCAATCACCATCCAAGAAAATATATTAAGATGTTTTGTGTGTAAAGATTGGAGTTTGCCAATTCTGGAGTTTACAATTCAGTTTGGGTTAGACCAGCAATAAACGTATGCTAAGGGTTCCTTGCAGATTAAAAGGTTTATTGAGACTCTGTTGTTGGGTTTTAGATTTAATCCTCTGTCTAGATCTAGATCTAGATCTAATCTTTTTCCTTATTTCTTTGTGGCTAGGTTCTAGATCTAATCTTCTGCAGCTAGATTTAGATCTAATCTTATCTTTTGCCTTATTTCTTTGCAGCTAGGTTCTACGGGAAAGTAAAATATGGCTCCTAGCTTCATGAAAATAGTTGTTGGCTTAGTTCTGTCTGCTTTTAGAGGGCAAGCTCCTGCTCATATCGTCAGTGAAGCCCCAGCTCCCACTGTCCAGGTGGTCTAGGCCTCACTCGATGACGCTTTGAAGTTTTCCGAAAGTGCCCTAATCTGCCAGTTCAATGGAAGCCCCAGCTCCCACTGTCCAGGTGGTCTAGGCCTCACTCGATGACACTTTGAAGTTTTCCGAAAGTGCCCTAATCTGCCAGTTCAATGGTTTTTGGCCGCAGTTGACAACGCTCCACAATTGGATTTCGGAGGTATGGAAGCCTGTCATTTCTGATGAAATTAATATCTACCCCTGTGCTAGGGGTTTCTTTATAGTAGATTTTGAAAACCCTGAAAGCAGACAATATATTCTAGATTCCGGCGCTTGGTTTTGGGAAAAATCAGGCCTATTCATAAACCATGGAACCCATCATTCGATCCTTTAATAGCAGTCATAACCTCAGCACCAGTTTGGGTGAGATTGCCAAGCCTACCCTTGCATCTCTGGAATCTCTCCTCACTAAAAGCCATTGGAAATGCAATTGGGAAATTTTACTGCAGGTGCCCAGAAATAGAGGAATATGCAAGAACCACCTATGCACGCATCTGTGTGGAAATGGACTTCATCGTCGGATTCTCAGCGGAAATAAACTTAACAAGTAAAGACTATGTGTGGAACTAGAAACTCATTATGAAAGTGTCATTTTCAGATGTCGATTCTGCTTTGAGACAGGCCATCTAGCCAAAAATTGCCCAAAAGCCTCCCCGAAAAATTCTGCTAGAAGAAACCACCACAGATCTACATGGTGGGAAGGAGCACAAAAAGGACACTACACTGTCATCAAAGAAGAATACTCTAAAGAAAACTCTGAATCACAAGAAATCGGGCAAGAAAGAAACAACTCTCAAGACAAACAGGGAGAGAGCCCCGCCCAACAACAAAAAAGTGAATTCAACAACCCCTCAAGCATCAACAGTTATGAGGATTCGAATACCGCACAAAATAAATCTTCATTTAACAGTAAAGCAGATCTCCTAGACAAAACTTCTTCTCTGACTATCTTCAAAAGGACGAACAAAATAGATCGCGAAGCTAAGACACCAATGTCCCAAGAACCAGAAGAGATGTAGGAGATGCAAGATAAAGGAAGTTGGAAGACCGTAGAGAAAAAAAGAAAGCTGCAACACTAATCTCGCCATGAAAGACGAGGAGCCAGATAATTAAAAATTAAAAAGATTATAAGTCTGATAGACCAATTTAGTCTCAGTGAATGTTAACCACCACTACTACCATCATCATCATCAATTTATTAACCTATTTGAATAAGTGTATTAATATATTAAATATCTAATATTTTTATAAATATTATAAAATTAATTTACATATTATTGGACAGTACGACCAATTGTATAGTTTTATAAGAGAAATCACTCTAAGTAATCAAACTAGTTTGTCACCTTGCACTATTTGCTTTATATAATCTTGCCCAACCTTGAAACAAAATTCACCAATGTAGCGCATAACTATATTCTTGAGTGTCAATTGTTTGTTTGTGAATACAATTCAAAAATGTACGTTTTTGTGAACACAATTCAACAATGTACTTGATTTCACCAATGTAGCGCATAACTATGTTCTTGAGTGTCAATTGTTTGTTTGTGAATACAATTCAAAAATGTACGTTTTTGTGAACACAATTCAACAATGCACTTGATTTTGTTTATGAGTACCAATGCTTGAGGCACCCCTGAGCTTATCTAGATTTTAGATTTTTCAAATATTTGGGAATTGGACAGACGTATTTGTTTGATTATTGAATATTTGGAAAATCTGATTAAAATGCCCCTTGAAACACATGGTGTCGCCATTAAAAATATTAAAATCATAATTTGCAATATTGGGAAAAAATCTTATATGATAGATTATATTATTAATGGTAAAGAAAGCAACAAAACAACTTCAACCCCACCATATTCCAATGCCATCAAATTATCAGAGTGAAAAATATGATATTCCAATGCCATAAAATGATCAGAGTGTAAAATATGATGTTCAAACGTCTTCGCCCAGACTTATGACTAAACCTATAGATCTTATATTTACTGAAGGGAACACCTCGCCGTCTGATTCTTTAATCGCGAGAGCTTTAATGCAAAAAAATTGTTACCTGTACAGAACAAATTGTCTTTCAATATCACCTCCAACCCAAACCCACCATTTCAGTTAGATGCGTTGAGATTATCTTATTGTGTAGTACATAGCTTTCCTCTTTTCCTGAGGGCTCAAAATTGTATGAAGACATTGGCTCTATCTAATAACGTCCTCAAGGGACAAATATCTTCATGGTTGTGGAATCTTCCCATGCTTGAGGAAACAGACCTTTCGCACAATCAGTTGGAAGGGCCAGTACCACCTCAGCTGTATAACTCGTCAACTTCATTGAAGGAGGTGGAGCTGTGAGGTAATCAGTTGAATGACAGCCTTCCCAATCTATCAAGTACTGTGGCTGTCTTTCCTTGGGAACTTGATCTGTCAATTAATAAACTAGAAATTCTTGCTTGCATTTGTGAGCAAACAGGGCAACTAGAAGTTCTGGATCTTTCGGACAACCTGTTATCTGGCAAACTGCCATCCCATTTAGGTGACTTCTCTTTTCTCAAGGTATTGAATCTAGCACATAATAAATTCCATGGACAGATACAGATGGAACTGGAAAAATTGAACAAACTTCAGGTACTGCACATCAATAGTAACAAGTTAAGTGGAATTATTCCCGAGTCCCTGCAAAATTGTAAAAATAAGAAATTTTGGATTTGAGAAGAAACAGGCTCTCAGGCATGGATTTCTTAGGTTCTAGTTCCTAGAATTCATTTCTATAGTTCTCATTACATAGCTTCGAATCATAAAATTTCAACTATCTCAAATCATAACATATCAATTAACTCACTCTAAGAAGATTTTAAGGAAAATAAACAATGAAACAATGCACCAAAAAAAAAATGATAGAGAAACAGGAGGACATAGTCCTCCTTGGTTGAATGAAGGTTGAGAGGAAGCTATAAGTGTATGGCATCTTAAAGTAAAATAGAATATGTGTTTTTTTGAAGAAGTATACTTTCACGGACACTTTGGATGTAATATCTCAAGATCTTTGAAAACTTTTCTCTGTGGATGGGGCGGACACTTTGGATGTAATATCTCAAGATCTTTGAAAACTTCTCTGTGGATGGGGAAAACTCTAAATTTTATAGGCTTTTTTCAGTTATGTTATAATGCTTTTTAATATATTATTTATCAGTTTTAATTATTTAAAATTAATATAATATTTATCAATTTTAATTAAAAAAATCTAGCAATTTGTATGTCATACACCTATCTTGTAATGTTGTAGTGGAGCAAAAAGTAATCAAAGAATTTTTCAATGTTATAGTGGAGTAGAGAATAATATATTGCTATGGGAAAAAAATAAAAATAAACTATTGGTTGTATTGGTTGTTTTAAGTTATTGATCTAGTAAAAATGAAAAATACAAATGTTTTATTGTTTTAGTTATGTTTATTTATTTAGTGCTAGGTGGAAGAAAAAAACATAGTGAGTTAATTTTGATTTTTGTATTATGAAAAATTTCCCAAATATTATAAAGTATATAGTAATCTGTATTTTAACCATTTAATTGTTAAATGACATATAGAATAAGCTTTTAAAAATAGAGTTTATTTTAGTTTTAAAAGTTTTTTCTAAATTATTATATTTACAAAACACGTTTATAACTAATTTATTTTTAATGTTTTACATTTTTTCATAAATCATTTTTTTTAACACAAATATAAAAAAATAAATAAAAACCAACTATAACATATATAATAAAACATAAATAATAATGAAAATACAAATCGGGCTTTACAATTTATTTATTTTCAATCGATGAATTTCGCAGTGGTCTTGTGGCTAGTCAGAATGTCAAAGCCACGTGGGAGGGTTTCACATCCTATCCACAATCCAAAGGTTCTCCGTCAACCTGCTTTATTTTCTTCACTCACGATTTTGCAGTTTAGGATTTGGTATTTGGAGGAGGACTTCTTAGAGCTTAGAAGGGGACCATGGAAGACTGCTATGGAAATGTAGAAGCCTTTGTCGACCTCGATCCCAACCCACATAATATTTTGGCGGTGTGGGGCTTGGAGCCCACTCAGCAAAACCTGACAAAGGTAATTTTTCTAGCTAGATTGAGGCCTTGCAATTTTGGATGTGGCATCAACTTTGATGGTGTTGGATAGCGATGAGGGCTTCTTGGTGGCGTGACAAGTGGACCCTAAATTTGACTGTCTTGGCGAGCAGCTTCAAAGGGATGAAACTTCTTGTTGGTTTTCAACATCAGTGCATAGGGATGAATTCTCTTCGTTTTGTTTGGATCAAGGTATCTTAAAGGGACCAACTCTTGATGTTCTAGAAGGAAAGAAATCCTTAACCATCGAAGAAACAAAAAACCTAGTTTGTTGTGGTGGAGACAACAACCTCAGTGCATCTGTGATCCTGACTACCTTAGTGCAAATTTGATCCCGGCTACCTATTTTAATGTTAGCACAAGACCCTCATTTCCTATAGGGTCAGAGGTTTAGTTTTCTTAACAATCAAAAGGGCTCAAAGACATAATCCATAACAGTTTCAAGGTAAGATCTAATATCTTTAATCCTTCTAATCCTTCATGGGTAGGGTCGAGCTCCAACATTTTCTCTTCAGGCATTGAGGATTTCTCACTTGGACAGAAGTAACTCAAAGCAGCTAAGCTCCCAAAGCCTTGAGTTGTTTTTCTCTAGCATATTTTTAGAGAAGGGAGTTTCACTTGTCTATGGTTGGGGAATTTTGGATGGTCAGGGAACACTCAATTTTGGCCTCAGGGAGGAGGCTCTAGTAAGAGGGTCGGTAGGAAACCCATCAGGTTTTGGATTAGGGTATGTCCAAAAGAATATTTATAGAATTTGAGAGGGTAAAATGTGCCTATTTGTGAGGTGTTGAGGGAGGACACCTCAAAAGAGCATAAACAAAATATAAGATTAGTTGCGTGGGAAGTTTTCATAGAGAAAGGGTTAGTTGATCCTCATAATATCAATTCGAGGAGGCCATAATATCTAGATCTGGGCCATGCAGGGCACAAGCCTTTTCGACAGGTGGTGGATAGGGTCATTGGAATTGAGGAAGGGGAAGGTATTAAGGCAGGAGTGAAACTGATAAAAAAGGAAGTTCATACAAACCAATTTGGATGACAAGCACCTAGTGTTAGTGAAAGATATACAATTGGATTTAGCCATGGAGGTGGCAAAGCACTTTCTAGTTGGGAGGGCATCAAGAAGACACTTTAAAGCAAAACAAATAGATGGGTGGATACATGCTTCATGGGACGATACTCCAGGGAGAGAAGCTAAGGTAATAATCCTTACAAGTGGTTGGTTCATGTTGAAATTTGGGTCAACAATCATGTTAAAATGATGGAACCCTCTCTTTGACGCGAGGAGGGAGCATGTGGAAGAGGTACCAATTTGTGTAATATTACCAACTCTTTCCCCTTAGCTTTGGACAAAATATGTGTCATGCAATTGAGAATAAATTGGGGGTTTTCCTGGAGGCTGATATGTCTTTTAATACATCCATAACCATAACTATTTCGAGAATCCTCGACAAATTGGATCTCAAAGAGGGGTTGTTGCCCAACATCATGCTAAATTTCAAAGGATGCAATTATAGCCAACAAGTTGACTATGAGGATTTACCCTTTTGCTATCGTCAAGGTCTTACTCAGGAACATTTGGCTCGCAATTTCCCTCTAGTTGTTATGGGCATCAATAAATCAAGCTCTCGGTTTGAGATAAAACACGAAAATAGTTGGAAGTCAAGATCCTGAGAGATTGGTCAGAAGGCCACCACCTAACATGAATTTAAGGAATCTTAGGCTCAACATGGAGAAAAGATGGTATTGGGAAGTGGTTCAGGGGCAGGAGGCAAATAAAAGAACCAATAGGGATTGCGTGAGTCAGCCACACGTGAAGACAAATCCTCTCCTCCTTTAGGTATTCCTAAACCTTTCTATCCCTCTTCAAATTATTATTTGAATATCAATTCTTGTATGTTATTGGTGCTTGGTCCTTCTAGGCCTATTGTTGTATGCACTTGTATATCATCCTTAATGGTTTTGTCTCTTAGGCCTATTGATGACATTATCATATTTTCCTCATCGAATCCTATCCCCTCAACCTCCGCAGCTGTGTCCGGACCTCACCCTATTATATACCCTCCCTATAACATAAGACCCAAGGTTCTAAAAGAGGGCCCATCTGTTTGTATGGGAGGCTTGGGCCCTCTCCCGACCATTCTAGGGAATGTGAAATCCAAAGGTAGAAAATCACATCTCTCCAAGGCACAAATAAAATCTCAATTAGATATTGATGAAGGGAAACATAAATCCCTCGAAGGGGTGCTTAGAGCAATGCAGACCCCAACCCCAGTTGCCTCATGATTTCTCTCTCTCTTATTGCATGGGTTTAATTAGTTCCCGAACAAAACTAGCATTGACAAGGTTTGTTTCATCCTTTGGGTCTGATATGATCATGCTTCAGGAAACTATGGGGCAGGGTGACTAAAAATTGAAGCTTTGGTTAAGATGTTCCTATGCTGGTACTTTTTCTCACTAGATGTGAGAGGTTGATCTATGGGATTAGCTATGGGAATAAATATGAAATATATCAAAATCTCAAGCACTTTGGGCTCAAAGAATATCCTGGGGATAAACATCTACTCAACTCACATGAATACGGACCTGAGATTAATAAACATTTATAGGCGTTGTCACAATAGAGGCGATTATTGGGACAGACTGATGGCCAAATCTTTTATGAAGGAGGATAAACTAATTCTTGGGGGTGGGGGGGGGGACATAATTTTTTACCTAGGGGCCTTTATAATATGGGGTCCCAAAGCTCTCCTAGACCTAATGGAAAAAGTGTTTAGTCCCAATTTCATGGACAAACGCCTTATTGATGTTAACTTAATCAAACTCAAACCTGCATGGAAGAAAAAGCATACTCGAGAAGATAGGGTTTCCAAGGGACTAGACAAATTCCTCCTTGCTAGAACTTTCGTTAATAATATACCTCTACTCCAACAATAGATTGGTATAGGGGGTCTTCTAACCACCATCTACCTTTTTTAGAACTAAAGGGGGGAACAGAAAACCTAACAGTCCATTCAAATTCAACCCCTCATGGTTGGATGATGAAGGTTATACTCAGATCATAAACGAAACATGGATTCCTTTCAAAGATGATATGGGAATTTCCCCAACCTATCACTTCGTAAAAAATCTAAAAAGGAAAAAAAAGTCCTCCATTGAATGGACTATTTAGAAGAAGACTAGAGATGAAGCATATCTCAAATCAATTGAACATGAACTGGAGAGGCTAGAATCACCTGCAGGAGGAGGATACGATTCTGTGGACACCAAGTAAAGGATCATTCAACTGCAAATCTCCAAGGGGAAATTGTTGGCTGATAAAGAGGAACAATGGAGGCAAAAGAGCAGGGCGATGTGATTAAAAGGTGGGGACGAGAATACTAGATTCCTTCATGACTATGCCAAAATTCAAAAGAATACAAACACAAATTGGGAAATGCCATATCTTGATGGGAGAAAGGAAAAATATTTTGGTGAACTTGCGTCACTTGGCAAGGATTTTTTTCAAAATTTATTCAAGGCCTGAGAGGAAGCTTCCATTACAGAGGTCATCCAAGTAGCCTATTATTTTCCTAGGTTTGTGGAGGAGGAAGAAACTAAACAGTTGATGGAGCCTATCTCAAAAGGAGAGTTGGAGACAATTCTCAAAGGGTTGTAGAAGGAAAAAAATCCCCAGGCTAGATGGATGGATGGTGTAATTCTATCTACGATTTTCTTAGTTTCTCATGGATGAACTCTTGCAAGTTGTAGAGCATTCCCACAAGACAGGGAGAATCTATGACCCCTTTAACTCTACCTTCATAGCACTCATCCCAAACGTAGATGAGCCTAAATCATTCGATGAATACATACCTATCTCCCTATGCAATTGCATATATAAAATCATAGCCAAGATAATAGTAATGCCCTTCAGACCGGTCATGTCCATAAACATGTCAAGAGAACAGTTTCGGTTCCTTGAAGGCAAGCAGATCCATGAAGCCATTGGGGTGGCCCAAGAAGGATTGTACAGTATCAAAATGTGAAAGCTAAAGTGGGTAATGGAAAAATCAGACCGGTCTAAAGCTTATGACCAGATCAACTAGATTTTCATTTGCATGAGTCTTACTCATCTAGGATTTAATATGCCTTTTATTAATTGGGTTATGGGGTATATAACTAATTTCTCCTTTGTTGTCTTAATAAATGGTTCAACCTCCCACTTTTTTGATGGCTAGAGAGGTCAGGTACAGGGTTGTCCCCTATCCCCCCTCTGATTTCTATTGGAAGTTGAAGGGCTAAGTATACTTCTGCTAGAAGAAAAAAGGTGAGTAGAGATAAATGGAATCAAAGTGGCATTAAAATTATTCACCACCCACTTACTTTTTGTTGATGACATTTTAATTTTTTTCAATGGCTTTAGATAGGACTTGGAATCCATAAAACAAGCCCTCACTCTTTTTTAGAAAGCCACAAGTATGGTAATAAATGTTCAGAAATCAATACTATCAGTGACAGGGTTGTCTCAATTCAAGGTGAGAAGGGTGCAAAAAAAATAAATCCCTTTAGGATCATCCCCAAAGGGATAGTCTCAAGTGCCTAGGTTTCCTTTTAAAACCAAACTCTTACCAGCAAAATGATTGGTTGCGGTTGCTAGCCAAGATGGAAAAAATACTTCAACACTAGAGATTTAAGGGTTGACGAGAGCTGGAAAATTAGTCCTTATTGAATTTGTGTTGGAGGCCATACTAGTTTATTGGATGGCCCTCGCATGGGTCCCAAAAGAAATTTTAGCCTCAATATGAAAACTATGTGGTAGATTCTTATGGGTTAGATCAAAGGAAGAATATGTCCATCCTTGGGTAGCCTGGAAAATGGTGGCCCTCCCAAAATCCTAGGGAGAATGGGGCCTTAAGGACATTCTTATGTTTGCAAAGACTCTTTTTGTGAAAGTTAGTTAGAGGCTCCTATCTAGATATAGTCTATAGACAACAGTGGTCACAAGGAAATATATCTTCCCCCTCTCATTTGATGACTGGATTAGAAGACAGGGTAAAATGATACCAAATTCATTAGTCATCTAGAAAGCAGTCAATGACTCTTTTAATATCATTGGAAGCAACCTACCGTGGAGGGTGGGAAATGGAGAAAAATTGAGAATTGGGCTAGACCCTTGGACAGGCTGTTCAAAAATCTTCAATCTTTTGGATGAAATGGTGACTCTTCTAAATGGTCAGGGTTTCATTCATCTGCACCAAATAAGGGAAGAAACACAAAACACCTTCTCGTCAGCACGTTGGAAATCAACAACTCAACTAAATCTTTGTGATGATCATGTTAGCATATGGGTTGATTATATCAATTTGCTGAAGAGGTCGCATATTAGACTTAGAGACAGAGAATATACGTTATGTTGGGTACATAATCCATTGAGGATTTACACTACAAAATAGGTTATAGTCATCATATTGAGGATAGATTAAGGGTGATCAACCTTGAATGGTGATGGAAGCCCTTATGGAACCTTACATTCCTAGCTGAGATGCAGATTTTAATGTGGTGTATCATTATAAACAAAGTGCCAACTTGGGATAATCTCCAAAAGAGCCTAAAATAAGGGCCAGGATGAGCACTCTATGTAGAAATGTTGAAGAATCAATTCTTCATTTGTTCTTAGTTTTCCCTTTCCCACAAAGAATCTGGGCTAAGAGTAGACAAATGTTGGGATTTAATATGGAATGCAGAGGGACAAGTCCGTTTGAGGCTTGGAGAAACTAGTGGGAATCATCTCGGGATGAAACTCTCCGAAATACCCCCCTCATATATGTTGGGGAGTATGGTTGGCTAGAAACAAGGCTACTTTTAGGGAAATGCCACTTATCCCAAATCTTATTACAACTGAAGTTGGAGAAATCTATGCTATGTTACCTAAGCAAGAACCTATTGAAATGCCTCACATGATCATTGCAGAAGAAATAAATTCCCAAATGCCATGGTCATATTTTGATGGGGCATCAAATGAAGAAAGCATGTGTGGGGGTGGCCCAGTCCTTCACCTAAGTACCCAATGTGTCCTAAAATAAAAAAGTGGACTAGGTAGGGGTTTAGCAATTACGCAAAGCTTCTTTCCTTAAAAAATCTGATGTGCTAGGTCCTGGAACATGATTGCAAATCTCTTCAAGTATTTGGAGATTCTATAAATCTTATTAATTGGTTCAACAACTCACAAAGATGACAATCACACACAAATTTCTATTCTTGAAGAAATTTTACAACTAAAGCAAGCTTTTAATTATATATATTGTTTCCATATATACGAGGAAGGGAATTTTGAAGCAGATTCCCTATCCAAAGAAGGCACTTGACATGCTCTTAGAGATTGGTAAAACACTTAACCCATAAATGGGACGAAGTGTCACTCTTAGCATACGTCTTTTGTTGCAATTTAATAACTATCTAAACTTATTCATTTTTCATCATAGACATATTTTAGTTGTAGCTGAAGAGTGTCTAGACTCTTTCCCTCCTTTTTTATGGTTATCATGCTCTTAGTTTCTATTTATGTACGTGCAATGTATATGTAACCATTTTGATCAATATGCCAATTAACATAAACAATCTTTTATATATAGTTTTGGGCTGGTTTTTATTCAAAACAACTAAATTTCTTTTTAGCCTCTTAACGAGAGGACTGATTGCTCATGTAACTTTTTATTTCTATTATCAATAAAAAGTTACAAAATTTTCTCAAGAAAAATATCAAATACAAATCATTTTAACCTTCATATAATAAAAAGTAAGTAATGAATATAAGATCTTAAAATTTTAATTTATAATCACCGCCATCTGTTAGAAATCAAATGAGTGATGGTTAATTGGAAGTGTCGTCTCTTTTTTAATTATGTATCAGGACGGTTTACTTTGAAAAAAATATTAGAATTTCAATTTAATAGTTAATAATTATTAGGCGAACAGAAAGAATTTAATGGGGATAGATTATTTTTTTTAGAATATCTATAATAATATCGATACATTAAAATTAAGATTTTTATTTTTTTAGTTAATTAAATAAATTAATTTAAAAAAAGTTATATAAATAAGTGTCATATAAAGTGAGTTATAGTTTTGAAGATGTGGTATGATAAGTCATGATATTTGCCAATGGTATTGTAACAAAGTCTCTTTACAATTAATATTTTACCATAATAGGTTGAGATAAATCTCCATATTTAAGAATCTTTTATATATTTGTTTCAAATCTTATTTAAGTATTTTATAATTATTAATAATAATTAAATAAATTAAATTAAAGTTTTTATAATTAATAATAATTTAAATTAAATTAAAGTTTTTAAATATTGAAGAATTTTCCCAATGCATTATATTAGATATCATTTTTCCAGATTCAACTGCGTTAAGTAAGTCATTCATCTATGACCATTTCCTGCGTTAAGTAAGTCATTCATCTATGACCATTTCCATGAGAGGTAGTCATAACTAACTAATTTCTCATGATTTTTTAATAGTCCACTTAGCACTTATTGGTCATGCTCTGCTCACAAGGTTGAAGAAGTGGGATTGAAACTAGTGAAATGAATCACATAGCCTCAATGATCACTTAAATTTCTCATGATTTTTTAATAGTCCACTTAGCACTCATTGGTGATGCTCACAAGGGTGAAGAAGTGGGATTGAAACTAATGATATGAATCACATAATTTAATTAGATTTTATGATTTTTATTTTATTTTAGGAATCTGAAAGGTAAGTTAACATAAATGTTTTAATGTTTATTATATAGTAATGTTTATATGAATGTTTGTTAGCCATATATATATATATATATATGTTTACAGTAATATATTAATTCTTTTTATAATTAATAATAATAATTTAAATTGAAATAATATTATAATATTAGTAGATTTTATGATTTTTATTTTATTTTAGCCATGTCAAATGTGTTTTAAAGTAAATGTTTTGATATTTATTATATAGTGATTTCTATATAAATGTTTAAGAGTCTAGAGAATTGTCTATGCATGTCACAAATTCGCTTGTACGACCTATTTCTTTTGGGAATAAGGAAAAAAGAAATTCAAAAAATCAGAATGCTCCAATATTTGAATTGTATTGTAAATGTTGAACTGGGTTAAGTACAATATAGTTTCCATTATTTTCTTACCTATACTCTTTGAATAAACTATTTAAAAGTAAAAATTTTGATATTTATTATATAATAATGTTTATGTGAACTTTATGTAATTTATATGGCTGACTTAATTTATAAGATTGTTATTATTTTTATAAATAAGCCAATTTTTTTTGGTTAATAAAATAATTTTTTATTCAGTGTTACATTCTCTTTGAATATCCTTTTTCGTGAAGAATAAAAGAGTCGTGAAGAATAAAAGCGTTCGACTTTTCGTGAAGGATAAAAGACTACAATCTTAATTAGTGTTGCTAAAGCAGATAGTTGAGGACACATCATCCCGGCGCCCAGAAAAAATGATTATGATGTCGAAAATAGGCAGCCTGCAACACTGCAGAAGCAGACCCTTGAAACAAGAATGGCGTCTGACAGGTATCATGCGAAAGAGTTTGTTCAGTTTTGTTACCGAGGGGTTCATTTGTTGCATAATTTTCCTGGTTATATTGAAGTCTGTTTACTGCGACACTGGCGGTTTGAATCAAGAAATTCAGTCTCTTTTGAATTTTAAAAACCATCTACATGATTCTGTTGGACGATTGGCTTCATGGAATATTGCTTCAATTAACTGTTGCGAGTGGGATGGCGTGTCTTGCGACGGACGGACCGGTCATGTGGTTGGTGTGGATGTGCATAATTGCAGTCTGAATGGTGAGTTCCGTCCTGCACTATTCTTTCTTTCTCAATTAAGGGATTTGGAGAGTTTGAATGTCAGCTCCAATAATTTTAAGGACCAACCTATTCCCCAAGAGCTGGGCCTGTTGAAGAAATTAACATACCTTAACCTCTCTAAAGCGGGATTTTCAGGCACCATTCCGCGGCAGCTGGGAAACCTCTCTAGCTTGACAGTACTCGATCTCTCTTCCTCTGCTTTTACGCTGGAAAGTCCCGACCACTCATGGCTTACAAATCTCACAGCCTTGAAACACCTTTCCCTTGACAGAGTCGACCTCTCAGCGATGTCTTCCGCATGGGGACGGTCAGTAGGTCGCCTTTCTCAGCTCAGGAACCTTTCATTGTCGAACTGTGGCCTGACGGGTGCCATTCCCCCTTCGCTGCAAAACCTTACATCCATAGAAATTCTACATCTTGATAGCAACCCATTTCACAGTGAATTCCCCAGTTGGTTAAGCAATATGACTAGTTTGATTTCCTTGCAGATGTCCAATTCAAGTCTCAACGGATCTCTTCCGTTTGAACTCTCTCAGATGCCTCGCCTAAAAAGAATTTACTTGGACAACAATAGAATATCTGGCAATGTTTCTCAGATTTTTCAGGGCCAGTGGAAGACCCTGACCCTTTTCCATATGCAAAACAATAGTTTGAAGGGATCCTTGCCATCTTCTATAGGAAAACTATCGGCCTTGGCTCAGCTAGATCTGAAACACAACAAATTGAAGGGAAAGATTCCATTTTCATTAGGCCTTCTCCGCTCGCTTACTGTACTAGACCTGGGCTACAACCTTCTATCGGGATCAATCCCTATCTCCCTAGGATGGTTGTCCAAACTGACCAATATTAGTCTTTCTCACAACAGTTTGAGCGGACCGATCTCAGAGACACACTTTCACAGTCTGAAGAATCTAAAACATCTTGACCTGTACAAGAACAAATTGTCCTTCAATATCACCTCCAACTGGAACCCACCATTTCAGTTAGATGTGTTGAGATTATCTTATTGTGAAGTACAGAGCTTTCCTCTTTTCCTGAGGGCTCAAAATTCTATGACGACATTGGCTCTATCTAGGAACGGCCTCAAGGGACAAATTCCTTCATGGTTGTGGAATCTTCCCATGCTTGAGCAAATAGACCTCTCGTACAATCAGTTGGAAGGGCCAATACCATCTCAGTTGTATAACTCGTCGACTGCATTGAAGGAGGTGGCGCTACGAGGTAATCAGTTGAACGGCAACCTTCGGCATCTATCAAGTTCGGTGGCTGCCTTTCCTTGGGAACTTGATCTGTCAATTAATAACATTACTGGTTCAGTCCCCCAAGAATTCTGCACGATGTTGCATGCTTCAAATTTCTTATCTTTAGCCTCAAATAAACTAGAGGGACAAATTCCTTCTTGCATTTGTGAGCAATCAGAGCATCTAGAGGCTCTGGATATTTCCGACAACATGTTATCTGGCAACCTGCCCTCCCATTTAGGTGACTGCTCTTTTCTCAAGGTATTGAATCTAGCAGGTAATAAATTCCATGGACCGATACCGATGGAACTGGAAAAATTGAAGAAACTTCAGGTACTTCACATCAATAGTAACAATTTAAGTGGAAATATTCCCGAGTCTCTGCAAAATTGTAAAAAATTAGAAATTTTGGATTTGAGCAGAAACAGGCTCTCAGGCAAAGTGCCCGAATGGATTGTGGAACTTTCTGAACTCCGCATACTTGTTCTCAGATCAAACAATTTGGAAGGTAGAATACCCATCCAAATCGGATGCCTTCAGCAGCTCCAAATTCTTGATCTAGGAATGAACCGTCTGTCAGGTACGATACCGCCACATCTTTCAAACATATCAGTAATGATCGACAAAAATTTCCCCAAGTACAGACCCGCTAAGCCTGAGCTGAGGTATGGACAGTACTATAAAGATGTAGTTAACGTGACTGACAAGGGTCAGGAAATGGCGCGTGAATTCTTCCTCACGGCTGTCACTTCTCTGGATCTTTCGGCAAACATCCTTTCTGGTGACATCCCCGTGGAAATTGGAGATCTGCGGGGTCTGCAGACTTTGAATCTGTCCCATAATCATCTTACGGGAAACATTCCAGAAGAAATTGGGACAATGGTAAATTTAGAAAGTTTAGATATGTCATGCAACCAGTTAGAGGGAAGAATACCTGCTACACTTGCAAACCTTAACTTCCTTGGCGCTTTTAACCTATCAAATAACAACCTATCAGGAAGGATTCCATATATAGGACATTTGGACACATTTGGGGTAACCTCGTTCTCTGGTAACCCGGAGCTGTGCGGTTCTCCGCTTAAGAGAAACTGCAGCGATCAAGCATCAGGTGAGCCTGACCATAGTCGTGAGCAGACTCTTGTTCGTTGGTGGGAATCGTGGGAAGCTGGAATGGGTCTTGGAATCGCGATTGGGTTTGGCAGTGTGATCGGAGCATTAGCTCTGAGCAGACGATTGGCCATGCAATACTTTCATGTTGCTGACAGGTTTATAAACTGTTTAATGGAAGCGTCCGGCATATGACAGGAGTTGCTTAGATGTTTTTATCTATATTCTCTATCGTGTAGATTTCGGAAATTTATAGAATATATGAATAACTCTATAGTGTAGATTTCGGAAATTTTATAGAATATATGAATAACCCTGTAGTGTAGATTTCGGAAATTTTCTAGGAGTTCATGAATAAGGGTAAAGTTAATTTTATCTTAATTTTATTTATCATATTCCAAAATATATGGAAATCTGCCATCAATTTAACTTTAACAGTTGTAAAGCAGTCTTGCACATAAGATTCAAGTGCATTTATTTAGTTTTCAGTGTTGAACATAAGATTCAAGTGCATTTATTTAGTTTTTATAGTTTCAAACTCCTAAAAACTTTCATGTAAATAAATGTAAATTAATAGATTTCAAAATATGTCGAAATCTGCCATCAATTTAAATTCAACGGTTGCAGAGTAGTTTTTTGAATAAAATTCGAGTGCTATTATTTCGTTTTTATAGTTTCACACGACGAGGAACGTACACGACGAGGAACGTTCATGTAAATGGATAGATTTTTTGGTTCATTGCTAAATGTTGGGTTGTAAATTTGTTAAAAATTATCCACTTTCATATCTAAAAACCTATAAAACCTATAAAGTTGTGATGGTTTTGAAAAATGGAAGAAAGAAAAAAAGAAAGAAATTATTTTAAAGTTTACCAGGTTAAAGATAGTTTATGGGACAGAGTGTTTCTTCATCTGCTTCAGGTATTTGGCACCTTTTTTCTGGGAAACTTCAAAATAAATGCTTCCAGTGTTGGACAAACTCCTGACTAAATAGATTATCCCAAAAATTAGCTGCCAGCCTATCTGTATAACTTTCTGTTGTCTTTCAAAACCTCATATTCTAAAATGAAATGTTTTTATGTTTTTAACTATATCAAAAATTATAGGCAGTTGTAAAAATTAAAACAGTTATTTAGCTAAATTGTACAGGCTGGCTTTCTGCGTTTGTTACTTATTTCGCTAAATTGTACAAGCTGGCTTTCTGTATTGGCTGCGAAGATTAAAACAATATGCTTATGGCGACCTTTTCTGTTTCGTTTTTCTCGAAATGAAATTTAGATCTAATCCCCGGGCTTCAACGTTGATGAATCCCGTGGAGTTCCGTCTAAGGCTATGCTGCTTAGCATGAGCATAGGAGTCGTGGATTAGTCTCTCTATGTATTTTATTTAACCAGTTGGAGCTTTCGAATTCAACAATTACTGTTACAAGAACTTTTTGGCCAATGCTATTTCTATAGCACAGCATATCTTCAAATCTATTGTGCAAATGATAGATTTGTAGAAGGAATATATGATTTCAATGTTTGCATAAATATTTTCATTTATTTGTATGTTCTTCGCTTATTTCCATCCATTGATGTTTATGGTTTGAAGTCTGTGTTTGAATCATATTTAGATTTTGGATGGAAGTGGTGTTGGATAGTGGCGGCTGGCATCTTAGCAACGTGCCATAGTTTTGTAATAGCTTCCTCATTATCATTTAGTACTCTTTCAAATTTCCTTTATGATAGAAATTACTGGTATGTTTGAAAGCGTAACGTTTAATGTCTTTTTGGATGCTAGTTAAGTGAGTTGAAGTGAAAATTTCCATTTATTTGTATGTTCTTCGCTTATTATCATCCATTGATATTTATGGTCTGAAGTCTTTGTGGGAATCATATTTAGGTTTGGATGGAAGTGGTGTTGGATAGTGGCGGCTGGCATGTTAGCAACGTGCCATAGTTTTGTAACAGCTTCTTCATTATCATTTAGTACTCTTTCAAATTCCCTTTATCGTTGAAATTACTCGTATGTTTGAAAGCCTAACGTTTAAGGTATTTTTGGATGCTAGTTAAGTGAGTTGAAGTAAATAGCATGCACTATTGGAATAATAATCACGTTTGTGTTGGATTCACAATCAGAGATTTAGATGGAAATAGGAGAGAATAATTTACAGAAACACGGTAATACAGATAAATGGAGACACAATAAGATTACTCAATCAGAAAAAATGAATAGATAAAACAATCACGGAGAATAGAAGTCACTTAGCATTACATAACAGGCTTGGGCCTTGGCTTGCTTGCTTTCCTTATCCAGAGAAATTACAAATTTATAGAGGCTGAAGAAGGATCTAGAATCGTGCATGGGGATCTACAAACTAATGGCAGTGTAAAAGGATCTAGAATCCTGCATGTGATTCTAGAAACTACTAATGGTGTAGAAGGATCTAGAATCTTGCATGTGATTCTAGAAACTATTGGCGGTGTAGAAGAACCCAGAATCTTGCATAAATTTGGCTTCACACTTAAAATTCTCCCACTTGAAGCCAAATAAGAGTCATCAAGTCACACCGAGTCCTACCATGCCTCTACATAACTCATGTTTATTTCGTAGTAGAATCTTAGTGAGCATATCAGCAGGGTTCTTATCTGTATGGATCTTTTCCAAGGATAATTGTTCTTCTTCCAACACATGCTGGATCCAATGGTACTTTAAGTGAATGTGCTTGGTTTTTGAATGAAATGTTGGGTTTTTCGCCAAGTGAATAACACTCTGACTATCACAATATAACACATACTTGTCCTGCTTTATTCCTATCTCTCCTAGGAATCACTGCATCCACAACATCTCTTTACAAGCTTCTGTTGCAGCTATGTACTCTGCTTCTATTATAGAGAGGGCTACTATTCTTTGTAGCCTGACACCCAATATATTGTTGCACTCACAAATGTATACAAATAACCTGTGGTGGACTTTCTGGTGTCCATATCTCCAGCCATATCCGCATCTGTAAATCTTTCAAGAACAGTCTTATCATGACCAAAACATAAACAATAATGACTAGTAACCTTGAGATACCTTAAAATCCATTTTACTGCTTGCCAATGTTGTTTGCCTGGATTGGCAAGGAACCTACTCACTACTCCCAATGAATATGCAATGTCTGGTCGTGTGCATACCATGGGATACATCAAACTGCCAATTGCTGAAGCATAAGGAATATTGCTCATTTCTTCTTTCTCTTTGTCATTACTAGGACATAATTCAGTGTTCAGCTTGAAGTGGGCTGCAAGGGGTGTACCAACTGGCTTGGCATCCTTCATATTAAACCTGTCAAGCACCTTTTTGATATATTTTTCTTGTCACAGCCACAACCTTTTGTTTTTCCTGTTACGCATAATCTACATGCCCAATATCTGTTGTGTTGGTCCCAAATCCTTCATTGCAAATTTGCTACCCAAATATTTCTTCAACCTATTGATCTTATTCTTATCATTCCCAATAATCAACATGTCATCCACATATAACAATAATATGATATACTTTCCTTGATCATACCTCTTGATATAGAAACAATGGTTAGCTTCCAACCTCTAAATACCATATTCCAACATGAATGAATCAAATTTATTGTACCATTGTCGAGGTGCCTATTTCAACCCATAGAGACTCTTTTTCAACCTACAAACAAGGCCTTCTTTGCCTTTTTCTATGAAGCCTTCTGGCTGCTCCATATAAATTTCTTCCTCCAATTCACCATGAAGGAATGCAGTTTTTACATCTAACTATTCACATTCTAGGTCTAAAACAGCAACTAAACCAATAATGACTCTAATGGATGACATTTTAACAACAAATGAGAAAATTTCATTGAAGTCAATACCTTCTTTTTGGGCAAAACCTTTCACCACCAACCTTGCTTTATACCTCTCCTTATTTTCATCACCTTCATGCTTAATCCTATACACCCATTTGTTTTGTAGAGCCTTTCTACCTTTTGGGAGGTTTACCAACTCCCAAGTTTTATTTTCCTACAATGAGTTCATTTCTTCTTCCATTGCTTTCTTCTATTCTTTACTGTGCTTAACTTTACAAGCTTCTTAAAAACAATTAGGTCCACTTTCATCAATCAACAAAATATAGTTTGAAGGAGGATACCTTTGTGAAGACTTATGAGGCCTAGAAGATCTGCGAACCAACTGTGGTTGTGCATTATCAGGTTGAATCTCCTGTAAAGGTTCCTGCAAGATTCCTTGTTCTTGTTGTTCATCATTTTCCACTTGTTGTTCTTCATGCTCTTGAATTTGTTGTTCATTTTCTTGTATTGGTGGTATTTTTCCCTGCTACTCTTCAAACCTATCAATAACCTTCTTGACCTCCAACTCGTCTATAGTCCTCTTGAACATTTCTGACTCATTAAATATAACATCCCTGCTTCTAATAATTTTATGTTTGACTGGATCCCATAGACAATAACCAAAATCTTCTTCCGCATATCCCAGAAATATGCATTTCATAGATTTTTCATCTAGCTTAGTTCTATTTTATTTGGGAATATGTACGAATGCTTCACATCCAAATATTTTCAAGTAAGAACAATTCAAATTCTTACCAGTCCAAACTTCTTTAGGGATACCGCCATCCAAGGTTGTAGTTGGAGATCTATTTATGAGGTAGCAAGCAGTCCTGACTACTTCAGCCCAAAAATTCTTTTCCAAACCAGAATTGGACAACATACTTCGCATCTTTTCAATAATGGTGCGATTCATCCTTTCTACAACACCATTCTGTTGAGGAGTACCAGGCACAGTCTTCTCATGCTTTATGCCAAACCT
>APFE030259143.1:0-12283 GCA_000404065.3 Pinus taeda
TTCTTTATTTTTTTAATCTAAAATCAACTTTAAATAAATTGAAAAGACCTAAGACTCTTATATAACTCCAAAAAAGAGAAATATAAATGCAGTTGTCTATAATGAGACTTTTTGAAAGCCTTTTTGGCAGGTTTTTCCGATCAAAATCCGGAAGCAATTTATTGGAATCCAAGTTTGATAGCTAGTTTCTGCAAAATAAAAGGGTCCCAGGGGTTTTTGAGGGTGCTGAATCCAAATATGCAGTTAAAAAACCATTTTAACTGCTAAAAATCAAGATTTAACCTCATTTCTTCCACCGGATTCCGTCACCAGAATCTCCAAAAAATCGCATTATAGACAACTCCAATATAAATTCGTATAAAAGCAGAGGAAAAAAAAAAAGCATAAATAGCAGTCCGTAGCAATCCGTAAAAGGTTTGCAGTGCAAAGCTCGAACAATATTAATTTTTAATCTATGACTCTTTATCTTAACTCACAAAAAGAGAAATATAAAAATGAAGAAAATGCATAAATAACACGGTCCATCAAAATTGCAGTGCAAAGCTTTAAAACGAATTAATTAGTTCATCGTCATTTTTCTTTGCGATTTGATCGATCAAATTTAGCCATTTTTTTAAGTAAGGGTTGTTTTTGGAGGCCGAGGAACTATCCATATAGTTAAAAGTGTATAAGCCAAAATAAATTTTAAAAAAATAAAATTAAATATTTTTGTAAAAATAATGTTTGAATTATATTTTTATTAAAAAATAGATTCAGCATCACCATTGAACGGTTAAAATCTTGAAATTAAAAATTAAAATTACCAAATATTTTTAAACTATAACCACAATTTTCCAACTTCAAGACGAAAGCAATGGCCTTGAAAGAACGGTACCGAGTTGGCCATGTTGGACACACAATTTTTGTTTAATTCACCTAAATTTCGTGTAGAGATTGGTTGAAATCCAAATTCTAGTTATAAATTTATAATTTAATTGTTATTAAAAAATTGAAGTGTTATTATATATATAATTAAAAATTAACTCTTTTTGCAGTATTAAATTTACCATTTTTTTTGCAGTATTAAAAATTAACCATTTTTTATAGTACTAAATCTGTATATACAATAAAATCTATGAATTACATTGGTTAGTTAATGCTGGTTAGTTAAAAAAGCATTACCCAAAATTTTTTCTTAAAAACTTTACATAAAAAATAATTAATCAAATTTAACCCAAAAAAAATCATCAAATTCCCAAAAAAATATAATAATTAAACAACGGCCATTTAGAAATATGATCAATCCACACCGATCAGTTCATTACAGAAAAACAAAAACCCTAACAGACAACTATATTCACGTAACGTTGGTTAGTTAACCTTAGGTTTGTAAAGGTCTTCTTAGGTGGAGCTCAACCCTCGTGCTAGGGTTGAATGCATGGCATGGATGAAAGAAATGGGCTCTGTCATAGCTGTAAAGCCTAATGGTAACCCCACCGGGACGGTAGACTGGAATGTCATCAGTTCATAGCTGCAAACATTTGTTTACAGAGATCAGTGAAGCATCCCGCTAAGGTTGAAAATGATGTTATATCCATTGTCTATTTTCCAATGTCACTTATCCGATGTATCTCCTTATTTTTTTGTGTCTATAAAAATCTAATTTCTAACTAATTTATGAAGAAATGATAATAAAAGATAGATATTGAAACTAAATAGATTATCTAACTTGATTTGAATGATGTAGAAGAAGAAGACACACTAAATCATAACCCCAACTATGACACAACCACCTAATGATGATCCTAAACCCCCTGACACTACCTCTTCAACTCTTGGAAGACAGACACTTGTACAACTTTTACAATGATGCTTTTATAATGACTCTGTACAATGGTACTTTTACAATGATTGTATGCAGTGCTTACCACTTGAAGACTTCATGTGGTGAACTTCTTGATGTCGTTCTGCACCTTCATTGTTGCTCTTGTCATGCTACCCTTTCTCACTCTTCAAAACATTAGATTATGCATTGAGTCTTCTCGTGATGAATATATAATACCTGCAAAATGTCTTCAAAGAAATACCCATGACATGATAATAGCAAAACTTACCTCATCCTGCAGAACATATGTCAGTGCTAAACAAAAACAACAAATTAGAATACAAATAAACTAATGCAATTAAGAGATGAACATGCATATCTAGAAGATACTTATCTATATCTTACCTATGCCACATCATTTTGTTTCACCTTGTTCTTTGCTACCCTAGAAAGTCTGGTCCTTTGACCCCCTTGACAAAACTTAATCTAGTTTTTCTTTCCTTCTAGGAGCACGATATTTAATCTGATGTATCTTTGTGATTTCAGATCCCCAAAATGTGATCTTTGGTCCTATAGAATCCCTCTAAGTCTTCTTTCCAATGCCACAGGTTGGACCCGATTTGGATTCTTCAAGACAAAGTTACTCCCAATCTCTCACAATGACCTAATTATGGACTAGTTCACTAGAGCGAAATTGTATGACATACCACATGTCATTTTTTTCCTCCTTCAGCTCCGAAATTGATATACATAAAACTACGGTCCATGCATATTACGAGACCTTTTACAGAATTCCAATCCTCTTCTCTGAGAGAGAGTTATGACGATTTTTCCAAGGTCACTTCTTTGAGATGAAACTCAACAGCCTCCAAAAACCCTAACTTCCACAGATTATATATCTGAAAATATAGCAAACAAAGCTCTAAAATTCGGTCACAACGTTCATCAGGATTTTGAATCAAATGGGTTTTAATTTCAGAATCTAAGACTTCACAGAAATGAAGTTATAGCAAAAATTCCATAATCGCTACATTTGGAGGATATATGAGATTTGTTTTTATATAGTTGAGTGGGTCTTCTATAGAGAATGTTGGAGGGATTTTAGGAGCTTAAAAAATTATTAATTATTGACTATTCAATGACCAAAACCAATTATGAGTGCCATGCCACAACCCCATAGGCTTTTAGCCCACTAACTGGCGTTACTAAATTCAAACGTGAATATCTCTCAAACCATGAAGAATTACTTGGCATGCCATATATCAACGGAAACATCTCGATAAGTAGAATCTATCTAGAAGGTCCTTGACTCAAAATAGAGTAATTTGTCAAGTCAAAATTCCCTTGGAAGATAAGTGTAGCCCCTAGCGTTTCTTGGGTTTACATCAACGACAACCTTAGATCATCTTTAGATCAACAATCTCCCCCTTTAGCATTGGTGGCAACACAAGTACTCCCCTTGCGATCAGGGCACCTATTCCTACTGCCTTCTCTCGCCCTTTTACATCAATGGAAAAGGGTAACTCCCCCTAACACACAACCATCCTACGAACCTGTACATACTTCCACTACCCCTTTATTTTCTAAATAAGGAAAATCTGATGAGAACTTGGGAGAATCCCAAGCTTCTGGCGAAGATATTCAAATGCTTCATGAGGTAAAGGTTTAGTGAAGATATTAGCGATTTGTTCTTTTTTACCAACATATTCAAGTTTGATATTCTTTTCAGCGACTTGTTCTCTAACAAAATGATATTTTGTCAAAATGTGTTTTGTTTTTTAATGCATGATAGGATTCTTGGAGATGTTGATGGCACTGGTGTTATCACAGAATATGGGAATAGGCTCACTGAATTGTACTTGAAGATCTTGCAAAATTTGTTTCACCCAAAGGACTTGAGTACAACAAGCTGCCACTATAATGTATTCTGCTTCCGCTGTAGATAACAAGATTGAGGTTTAATTTTTGCTCAACCATGATACGAGACAACCACCTAGATGGAATGTTGCTCCACTAGAACTCTTACGATCATCAATGCTTCCTGCCCAATCTGCATTTCTAAAGGCTTGAATAATGAGATTGTTTCCCTTGGGATACCACAAGCCATATTTTGTTGTGCCCTTTAGATATCGAAGAATTCTTTTGATGGAAATAATATGTGATTCTTTTGGTGCTGCTTGGAATCTTGCTACTTGTCCAACTGCTTGCATAACATCTAGTCGGGAGGATGTTACATATAGAAGACTACCAATCATAGATCTGTACAACCTCTGATCCACATCCTTAGATGAGTCATCTACGATCAATTTGCAACCTGTTACCATCGGAGTAAGGATGGGTTTGCAATCTTCCATTTTGAATTTCTTGAGCATTTCCTTGATGTACTTGGCATGACATATAAATATTCATTTCTCTTGCTGAGATATTTGAAGCCCTAAGAAGTATGTCAACTCACCAAGTAAAGACATCTCGAACTCACTTTGCATATTTGTAGCAAATTTCTTACTTAGTCGATCATCATTGCTACCAAAGCTTATATCATCCACATATACCTCAATGTTTGTTAAATTATCCTTATCTATTTGTACATATAGATTGATATTAGCAGTACCTTTCTTGAACCTTTGTTGATGTAGATATCTGTCAAGACGAGCATACCATGCTGTGGGAGCGCGCTTGAGACAATACAAAGCCTTCTTTAACCTGCAAACATAGTCTTCTTTTTCTGATAGTAGAAAATCTTCAGGTTGTTCGATGTAAACTTCTTCTTCTAATTCTCCATTTAGAAATTCTGACTTAACATCCATTTGGTAGACTTTTATTTTTCTTGAGCATGCATAGGCGAGAAACATCCGGATGGCTTCCATTCTAGCAAATGGTGCAAATGTTTTATTGAAATATGGCAACAAGAATATTCCAATTTAATTTGTCCTTGAATTAAATTGTGAATTAAAATTGAATTTAGTCTTAACAGCTACATGGAAATAATATATTTATTTATTTTAAATTAATTAGTTGGAGAAATTCAAGTTAGAAGTATTTCTGAAGTCATGCAAAAGTTACCCCTTAAATTAAGGAGATAAGATGGAGTTATATTTGAGTTGTAATTAGTTAAATCAGTTTACTAAGTTAAGTCTAGTTAAATTAGTTCCAAACTGTTTGAGGAGCTAATAGTGAGTTAACAGTCAGTGGATGCATTAATGCACTCAACTAGTGCTACTCCAGTTAACTAAAGATTCCCTCATCAGAAACTCATGCATGTCTATTCTGAGAAAGACCCAGTTGAGATTAATGTTCAAGGATAGTGTACTATCATTTGCATGTGTTTTCTCATGGAGAAAACTCATGCATGTAGTCAATGATTCATCCTTGAGGATTGTGCAGTTTTGAAGAATTCGTTTTCCACTTAGTAATAGGAAAATCATCCACAAGGAACAACACAAGGAAATATGAGCTTGGAGGGCAGAGAGGAAGGCTAGAGAGAAGCCAAGATTTCCTGTGAGCATCTGTGAGGATTGTACTGAGAGTTGGCTAGCTCTGAGAGCTAAGGCTTTGTATAATTCCTATGTATTTGCACCATGTATAATAATAAAATCGTGTGGGGTTTTATCTAAGGATTTCCCCAAAGTATTTTCATGTGTATTGTGCCATTTATTCTTCTTCTTATGGTTATATTGTTTAGCTCGATCTTTAAGCTTCCGCAAATTGATAGTAGAAGTGTGTAATAGTATTCTGCTTTGATTTATATTACATTATCGGGTTAACCTATAGTAGATTTTCTACATGGTATTGGAGCTGGATTTGTAGAAATTATCTACATGGTATCAAACCTGTGAACATTATACTAAGAAGAGAATTTGAAGTTTGAAGTACGGGGTTGCAGGTGCAAATGAAATTCATATCATACTTCAAGGTTGGCCAATGGCGTTCTATGGATTGAGACTAGAGTTTGCCTTGGAAGGTAGCTCAAATTACATAGCATGGAAAGATAGAATGGAGGTTGTATTAGAAGACAATGGCTTGAAGGAATTCAATGATCAAGAAATCCCAAAGCCAGCTTCAACTAATGCATAAGAGTTGGTTGAGTGGAAGAAGTGTGTGGAAAAGGCGAGATGGGTAATCCTTGAGGGAGTTCGAGACCATATTGTATCAAGTCTCCATGGGAAGGATACTTCATTTTCAATGTGGAAGACATTGAAGGACATCTACCAGAATAGTAGCAACCAGAGGAAATTGGTGCTCAAGGATAAGCTTCAAAGAATCAAGATGGAGAAGGGTGATACTATTCCACATATATGAAAAAGCTCACCACCTACAGAGATGAGCTTGGCAGTGTGGGAATAAATACTATTGACGATGATATGGTGAGCCTCACTCTCCTTGGCCTTCCAAAGAGTTGGAATAGCTACCAAGACGCTGTGAATGGAAGGGAGAAACTGTCGGATTGGGAATGACTATGGTCAGATCTTATGCAGGAGGAGATCAGGAGGAGCACACAAGATGGTTCTTCATCCAAGATTGATGATGAAGAAAATATGGCCTTGGCAAGTAAGGCAAGGAAAGGGAATGGGAAGGCTTCCCATTTCAAGTCAAATTCTTCTCATGGAGGGAAGAAGGGTGACATGTCTAAAGTAAGATGCTTTAATTGTCACAAGATGGGACATTATGCAACTAATTTCCCGTCGAAGAAGTCCAAGAAGGGATCCTCGAAAGGATCGGAAGGTGAGGAATTAGCCTCTCAATTCAAAATGGACTTTACCCTCATCGCATGCATGGTGTCATCGATGATCGGTTGTGTCTGGTATCTTGACAATGGAGCCTCATTCCACATGACCGGTAATAAAAATTTATTCAGTACCTTTGAGGAGAAATACCTCAAGATGCACATAGAGATGGGTGATGACGGAAGGTATAGTGTTTCAGGAGTGGCCACGGTTGCTTCTCAGAGGGAGCATGGAGCTCCTCTCACCTTGACAGATGTTATGTATGTGCCTGGACTGAAGAAGAACTTGTTATCGGTCGCAATGTTGGAGGACAAAGGCTACGATGTTGTCTTCAGTAAAGGAAAGGCATTCCTAAGACACATAGCCATGGGTCAGTCCAAGAGGATAGGGATTCAGGTGAAGAATCTATATAAACTAGAGGTAGATGATTGTGCATCATGGAGTACGAAAGAAGAATTGGTGAAAAGCCAAGACATTGGCGAGTTGTGGCACAGGCGGTTGGGCCATTTGCATCATGGGGCTTTGAAGTTAATCCAGCAAATATCTATAGGACTTCCTAAAGGTAAACTTGAGCAAGTTGACACATGCAAAGGTTGTACCTTGGAAAAGTACACCAAGTCTTCCTTTCATGATTGAGACAGTTGAGCAAAGGCTATCTTAGAGCGAGTTCATACTGATTTGTGTGGACCATTCTCAACGACATCCATGGCGAACCAAAGGTATTATGTGATTTTCATTTATGACTATTCTCGTAAATGTTGGATTTATTTCATGCAGAAGAAGGACCAAAATTTCACAAATTTTTGTGAGTTCAAAGCCTTGGTCGAGAAAGATTCAGGGAAGAAGATCAAGGCCTTGAGAAGCGACAACAGTGGAGAATATGTCTCTCAAGAGTTTAAGGACTTCTATGTAGTGGAAGGAATTAAATGAGAGTTGGTGGCACCTCATAACCCACAGTAGAATGGGGTGGCCAAGAGGAAGAACAGAACTATTGTAGGGACAGCATGGGCAATGCTGCATGACCAAGGCCTACCACTTCACTTGTGGGCTGAGGCATGCAACACAACGGTCTATTTGCAGAATAGAAGCCCGCATTACATACTTGGGATGAAGACACCAGAGGAAGATTTCTCTAGTAAGAGACCAGATGTGGGTCACTTCAGGATCTTTGGCTCATCCGTATATTGCCATGTGACAAAGGATGAACAAAAAAATCTTGAGCCAATAGCAGAGTTGAGGATATTTCTGAGGTACACTAATACACCTCACAACTATCGGGTGTAATTGCCTACCAGTCAGAGGATAGTGGTTCGCAGAGTTCTCAAGTTTGATGAGAAGAAGGCCATGTAAGTTTCCCTTGAGAGGGAGATCCAACTACAGGCTGTGGAGGAACTGTTGGTTCATAAGGAGGAGGAGCCTCAGACTGATGCGAAGTAGCCACATGCAGAGGTTCCAGGAGTGGAGACATCCACTCAAGCAGAGTCTTCCAGAGATGGATGGGAGCACACAAGAGAAGCTACAAGATTGTTGGAGGATGTGAGAGAGAAAGTGGGAGCACCATATTCTTAGCACAGACAAAGGAAGTCACTTGAGAGGTGCACTGGATACATGGCCCTTACTGGGGAATGTGTTGAGACCGAGCCATCTTCCTTTGAGGAAGCAGTGCAGCAGCCAATTTGGGTTGATGCTATGGTGGAGGAGTATGACTCCATAGTTCGTAATAGTGTTTGGGACGTGGTTTCGAGACCAGAGAACAAGTCAGTTGTGAGTCTGTTGGCTTTACAAGGTAAAGCAAGCTGTTGATGGTAGCGTGGAGAAGCATAAGGCAATATTTTCTACCCGTGGCTTTTCACAGGTCGAGAGGATCATGTTGCTGCAGTATATTTCAACAGAGGAGCAAGATGTTGACATTTTGACAAAGGCATTGTCAAAGTGTAAATTCGAGTTCCATAGAGACAGGATCGAGGTGGTAGATAATTCCTTTCTTGTTGAGATGGAGTGTTGAAATATGGCAACAAGAATATTCCAATTTAAGTTGTCCTTGAATTAAATTGTGAATTAAAATTGAATTTAGTCTTAATAGCTACTTGGAAATAATTAATTAATTTATTTTAAATTAATTAGTTGGAGAAATTCAAGTTAGAAGTCTTCCTGAAGTCATGAGAGAGTTATCCCTTAAATTAAGGAGATAAGATTGAGTTATATTTGCATTGTAATTAGTTAACTCAGTTTACTAAGTTGAGTCGAGTTAATTTAGTACCAAACTATTTGAGGAACTAATAATGAGTTAACAGTGAGTTGATGCATTAATGCACTCAACTAGTGCTGCTCCAGTTAACTGAATATTCCCTCATCAGAAACTCATGCATGTTTATTATGAGAAAGACCTAGTTGAGATTAATGTTCAAGGACAGTGTACTATCAGTTGCATGTGTTTTCTCACGGAGAAAACTCATGCATGCAATCAAGGATTCATCCTTGAGGATTACGCAGTTTTGAAGAATTGGTTTTCCACGTGGTAATAGGAAAATCATCCACAAGGAACAACGCAAGGAAATGGGAGCTTGAAGAGCAGAGAGGAAGGCTGGAGAGAACCCAAGATTGCCTGTGAAAATATGTGAGGATTGTACTGAGAGCTAGCTAGTTGTGAGAGCTAAGACTTTGTATAATTCCTATGTATTTCCACCATGTATGATAATACAATAGTGTGGGGTTTTATCTGAGGATTTCCCCAAAGTATTTTCATGTGTATTGTGCCATTGATTCTTCTTCTTCTGGTTATAGTGTTCAACTCAATCTTTAAGCTTCCACAAATTGATAATAGAAGTAGGTTATAGTATTCTGCTTTGATTTATATTGCATTATCGAGTTAACCTATAGCAGATTTTCTATATGTTTCGTTGAAATCATTTCCTTCCACTTGTGCATAGCCTTTGCAAACCAATCTTGCTTTGTTTCTGGTAACTTGTCCATATTCATTCAATTTGTTCCTGAACACCCATTTAGTCCCAACGACATTTTTATCTTTTGGTCATGGAACTAATTCCCAGGTGTTATTCTTCTCGATTTGATTCAATTCTTCATTCATAGCTGCTACCCAATGTTCATTATGGTTGGCTTCCTTAAAACTACTAGGCTCAAAGGTTGCTAGAAAAGCAATGTGAGCTTGTTGTGATGAACAAAGTTGTTGACCTTTTCTTGTTCAAATTCCTTCATTTATTTCACCAATGATTTGATTTGATGGATGGTTCTTTTGAATCCATTCTTTTTTTCTCTTTGGAGGAGCTTCTTGTTGTTGTTCCTGTATATCTTGTTTATCATTATTTACTTCTTCCTGGTTGACAGTTGCTTCTTGCTCTAGAATTTTCTCCGTGCCTTTTTCAGCCTTTGTCTCAAGCTTCAAAGATTCTAGATCCTCATCATTATTCATTAGAACACTATCTTCATCAAATGTAACATTTATGCTCTCCACTATCTATTTTGGTCTTAGATTATAGCATTTATAGGCCTTTCTTTTGCATGAGTAACCAACAAAGATACCTTCATCAACACGTGATTCAAACTTACCCAACTTTTGATCTTCTCTTTTGATATAACATCTGCTTCTGAAGATTCTGAAATATTTTACATTAGCCGTTTTTCCTTTCTATAATTCATATGGGGTCTTATTGCAATTATTTCTGAGAAGACTTCTATTGATAATGAAGATTGTCGTATCAATTGCTTGAACCCAGAATTTTCCATCCAATTTTGAGTCCTTCAGCATTGTTCTACCCATTTCCTGTACAGTTCTATTCTTTCTTTCAGTAACTCCATTTTGTTGAGGTGTTCGTGCTATTGAAAATTGTCTTTTTATTCCATTTTCATCACAGTATTTTTATTGGAAGTGAATTCTCCACCATTATCTAATCTTAGACACTTTATTTTTAAATCAATTTCATTTTCGACCAACTCCTTGTAGATCTTAAAGCACTCAAATGCTTTAGATTTTTTCTTTAGGAAACTGACAGTTGTCATCCTATTATAGTCATCTATCATTAACATGAAATATAATTCTCCATCTAAGCCTTTTGTTCCCATAGGACCACATAGATCAGTATGTATCAATTCCAATGGATGTTATGCAAAGTGTTCTTTTGTTTTAAATCCACATTTTGTCTGCTTGCCGTGCCGACAAGCCTCACATAGTGTGTTGGAAGGTTTTGAGATTTTCGACATTTCTCGTACTGCTTCCTTTTTGCTTATCCTAACAAGATTGTCAAATTTTATGTGACCCATTTTTTTGTGCCATAACTAGCTTTCATCTTCTTTAGCTAGTGGACATGCTTTAGTTGCTTCATTCAGAACATAAATGTCGTTTGGAGCTCAACTTGTTGTAGCCACAATTTTACCATACCTGCCTTTCTTGATTTCACATTTTGTGGAGTTGAATAGAATTGTGTGTCCTTGATCACACGTTTATCCAACACTCAGCAGATTGTGATTCATGTTTTCAACCAATAGAACATTCTTGGCTAGAGCATATATATTTGCTTCTGAGACTGATGGTACATGATCCTATAACATTTGAAGATCCATCATTTCCAAAGGAAATGATTCCATCCTTCTTCTCTTTCAGAGATACAAATTTATTTCTATCTCCAGTCATATGCGTTGAGCAACCACTATCAGCATACCACACATATTTGTTGTTTTGAGCCTTGAGAAATAGAGCACAATTATCAGTGTTCTTCTTCTTCCATGTTTGTTCGTTCTATGGCTTCGAAGATTCTTCTGGAGGATTTTCAAGTCTATAATATCTGGCTATGTGTCCAAAGTTTTGACATTTGTAACGTTCAATATTACTTCTTAAATGTTCAAATTTATTGATGTTTTGTTGAGCCCCGAGAGGTTCATATTTGACAGATCTCTTGGAATTGTATTGGTTCCTAGGGTACGTGCGACATTCTACGTCTTTCTGACCAAATTTTCCACATGAATAACAATATCCATGAAAAATATGTTGGTACCTGGATGGAAATCTTCGTCGGGAAATTGTCTTCCAAGACTGTTCTCATGAATCTTGTCCAATGAAGTCTACATGCTTGTCAGATCTCATAGGTTCATTGTATTTTGTTGTAGAAGGTCCTACTTCTTCTTCTTTGTAACTGAGGCCAGTTCTTTCATTGTAAGATCGTTGATTGTTGATGAGTTCTTCCAACACCCTTGAGCTGTTGGCATAGTTTTGGATAGTTTTTCCCTTCTTCACTTCCTTACGTAGCGAGACTACTTCCGCTTCTAATGCTTCCCTTTCTCAATTGCTTTCTTCCAACTTGTTTTGAAGTGAGTCTTCAATACATTTGTGTTCTTTAACTTCAATTTTGAGACCTTGAACTTGTTTTTCAAGAGTGTTGGAATGGATCTCCTCAGCCTTGAGCTCTTTTGTAAGCTTGATTGCCTCAGAAAATTCTTCTATGGTCAACCCTTCTTCTTCGTTGTTTGATACCTCTTGTTTATTGTGCTTAGCCATAAACAATACTCTCTCATTGGCTTCTTCTTCACTATCATTGTCTTCATCGAATGATGAGCTATCTTCTTTAGAGAGAAAGTTCCTTTTGAATCCTTTCTTCTTGCCTTGCTTGTTGAATTTATTAAAGCCTTTCTTTCCTTTTGAGTTTCCATCACTTCTGTTTCGACATTTTGCTACGAAATGCCTAACCTCACCACAATCAAAACATATAAATGGAAGTTTACCTTTGAATTTTCCCTTACCAAT
>APFE030259146.1:15505-35596 GCA_000404065.3 Pinus taeda
ATAAGAACCAACCTGGAGGTTCTTGCAAAAGACATTCACCCTATGGACCAAATAGAACTCCATAAGCAAACGGGTGAAATGGTCTATGCAACGTTGGCAGACAAGACAATGTTGGCAAAAAGGTTGGAGAATAGCCTAAATAATACCGCTACCCAAATACAGTTGGAGAAGGCATCTTCCTTGGCCAAAGACAACAGGATCAAGTCTTTGGAAGACATAATTATAGCGTTGGGGCATGACCCCAAGGATCCCAAAGCCATACAATCACTGTTGAAGATAAGGGATGCAGACCTGGCAGCCCTAAGAAAGAAAGTAAAGCTCCCAGCAACCATTCATCCCCAAACAGATGAGGTTTCTCAGCAGAAGCAAGAATAAGAAATAGCTACATTGCTGGTAGCACTGCACAAACAACTTGTGCAGACAGAAGGGAGGCTGGAGGACACTAAGGCTGCACTACAGGCAGCCCTACAGCAGAAAGAGGGAGGTCAGACTTCTCAGCCCCCTCCATAGGTTATTAACCTTGAGGAGCCTCCAAAGACCACTCCTGCTCACACAGAAGCAGCAGCAACACCGTCCACATCAGTAGCAGCACCATCAACATCAAAAGCAGTAGCCTCTACAGAGCAAGCTCCAAGCTTGGACATGCAAAAATTGTTAAATGAGGTCCAGGCCCTAGAGGACCAGATGACAGAACTAAATGGAGCCAAGGATGAGTTGGCCAAATTAAATGAAAAATATGATAAATCAAAGCAGAATGTGGCTGAGAAAGGGAGAGAAATAAAAACTCTCAAGGAAAGAATCAAAGAGCTGGAGAAGGAGCTCACCCTTGACAAAGTGGTGGGTGAGATCAGAAGAGTTTTGTGGACCCACATTGGCCAATCAATAACTGACCAATGGCAATACATTGAGACCATTCATGAGAAAATGGAGCTCATAGGCAAAGCACAGAAGGAAGTGCATAGAGCAAGGGCATCTCTAGGCAGTATGCCTGAGGTAGCCAACAGATTGATCAATGTGCTCAATAACAGGACAGGCCCTCAGCTGGCAGCAATTGGGATCACCAACAGGACAGAGACTATCCAGCTAGTTAAGAGTGTCCTCACACTGAAAATCCTGGTACAGACATTGGACAGAAGGAGCCAAGATATGCAAGCATAGGTAAACAGGTTCATGGATAAGTTTGCTGCATTACAGGGTAGAGGTCTCCCCAGCTTACTCAACAGTGCAGGAAAACTTCTATCACATGAAGTTTATGCTAAGAGGGTGAACAAATTTGCTGCAAATCAAATCAGCCAAGGACCAAGCAGCTCCCAGGATACAGGGCCAGCATCTGGTCAAAGTCTCTATGACAGAATAGAAAATCTATTCTTTATTATGAATGAGATTAACCATCTGTTTGAAACGCCTCCAAATTTCTACAAGTACACAGAGGCAGATGAGACCATGGATGCAATTTTGAGGCATCAATTGCCTACGCAGGATTGGTGGGCCTCCATGATACAATTATTATTATAAACAAGAGACTTCATCTGAGTTTTGTCATCAAAATATATAATTCATCACCTTCAGAAAGTGTGATACACATACTATGACAGAAAGGTGGAATGAGCCACCTCAGCATGAAGATTTTGCCACCAAGAACAACAAAGACAACTACAGGTAGCAGGGTCGAGCAAAAGCTTCAGCATGACAGAGCATAAAGACACATCATTCACATCAATCATTAAAGCAGAAATGCTCAACCGACTCGCTCTCTTCCAAAGGTCAAGAAGAGGCATGACAGCATTAAAGACCATTTATCTTACACCCAGACTAGCAATAACTTTCCTATCTGATATTTGTAAAAGTTGGTGAGCACAGTTAATGTATCAAATGACTCAGCATTGGGATATTTTGTAAGACCTATTGTATATATACCCCCTCGCATACACTGCCAAGGTGTTGGTGATTATTGTTTTTTGGTTGTTTCTCTTATGAAGAAACTGAGAACTCGGCTGTAACCTTCAGAAGGATGTGATTAATAAAGCTTGGAGTTTACAGGAACTGAGTCCTACTGGTGCTTGCTGTGATTGGAACCATTGAATGCTACAGGATTCTAGTGCTATGATTTGATATAATAAGTGTTTCTCTATCTCTATTAATTTTTCTGTTATTTATTTTAACTCATTACTCTCACATGTTGGTCTGAATCTAGGAAAGAAAGAAAAAGAATAGCTCAGGATTTTTCCATGGAGACACCCTGATCTCAATCTAATTTCACTATAAATGTTTTCATAGCTTTTAGCTGTTTAAATTGGAATTCTTGATTGCTCCAATAAGCTCTGAATACCTCACAGTCACTATTTGGTAATTCTTTTATGCTACTAAGTAGGGATTGTCGTTCAAATTCATGTCACACTGTTGGTAACTCCATATCTCATTGTTTCACTCACTAAATTGGAAATTATATTAACAATAGCCATCTAGCCCTGCAGTAAAATTTTCTCCATCACAGGCACCAGAACTATCTCATTTTTATGACTCCATATGCCCAATGGATTAGCATTTTCTGAACTCTTCATGCCCTTCTTACAACAAAATTTCATCAACCAAAGTCTCAAACAGGAAACTGAAAATTTAAACTAGCCCAAGATACTCACAAAGCATAGCTGAAACTTAAAGAGAGAGCCCTCTTTGATTATAGATAGGCTAGGATCTATAATCCAAAGGTTGGTTAGTGGTTACCTCGGTCGTATTCCCTTGGGAGTCATAGGGAAAAACCTGGGTGTTAACACCTCAAGCTCGCAATTAATCTGCTTCTTGAAACTTCTGAAGAAGAGGTTCATTTCTTGGAACTAATCCACCTGCATGAAACCCATCGTGATGCTGCGTTGGCTAACGAAGCACACAAGAAACGTGTCAAAGCACAATATGATAAAAATGTCAAACCTTGTGTCTTCTTAGAAGGTGACCTGGTCTTGCTCTATGATCAGGACTCTGACAAATTGGGAGAAGGTAAGTTCGAACCATTATGGATGGGTCCCTACATGGTTAAATGAGTATTGACAAAGGGAGCCTACGAGCTGGTCGATTACGATGGGATTCCACTGTCACATCCCCGTAACGGGTTGTATCTTCAATGTTACTACAGTTGATTAAGTGTAGTAAACTCATTATATATATTCTTTTATTGCATTTTGAGGTTGTTTTCTTTTAGAGTTGCCATTTTGGTTAGGTAATCCGCTTCGCTTTTGTTGCAGATGTCAGATTTTTTGGAACCATTTCTTGGGTATGTCGACAGAGCTAGCCATAGTATGTGGAACCTATCCTCTGTGGCGTAGGCCATTTTTGCTCCAAGCAGTGAGTTAGTGAGTTTCAAGGGGATATGTATTGGTCGATCAACGAACAACATCACTGAATATAGCGTGTTGATCTAACTTCTCTCTAATACCATTTCGCATGGCATACGTCGACCCATTGTCAAGCTAGATTCACAACTTGTCATTCTACAGCTTATTGGTGTTTATTCTGTTCGGAACCTGACTATTTATCACATGTTCCTGAGAGTCAGGATTTTGGAAAGACAGTTTAATTCCATTCAATATCAACACATTTCTAAAGGCTTAAACACATTGATTGATTCATTAGCAAACTATTTGTTAGATAGAGATTTGCAAGATTTGTAAAGAAAGCATTTTACATTAACATTTGCATCAGGATTGCATAACTTATCCAAAATAAAACTTTGAAAATAAAAAAGAAAAACTAAAAACTGAGCATATGTTATCGCACGGTTCAAGCTTGTTAAAAAATAAACCTACCATCGAGCATATGTTGTCGCATGGTTCAAGCTCATTAAAAAATAAACCTACCACTGAGCATAGTTCCCCATGGTTCAAGCTCGTTAAAAAATGAACCCACCTTCAGTAAATAACCTTTGTGATTTCCATGCTATCAACCTTTTGAGCCTTGGTTGTGTTCCTACCATCACCTCCATTCTTTTGGCTGATCATACGCTTCCACTTGATTGTTTACCCCTTTTTGAGTAACAGTCGCGATGAGTGGTTTTGTTAGCCAACCTCTTCACATCACCATGTTTTGAGAAGTTCCAAGCTTACCCGGAACCAGTTGCTACCCTAAACACTACTCGTTCCTAAAAAATGAGTCTCCTTTAAACTCTTTTCAGACTTGTTAAATATGAAAAGATTGTCGAGCACTTGTCTTGTTGGCTTGTTAAAGTGATCGGAAAAGTCATTCCTACTGTACATTTTAATCTTTTTCAGACCTGAGGGATTATCTCATGAAAAAGTTCAAGCGTTTGTCTTTTCGGCTCGCTAAAGTGATTGAAAAGTTATCCCTTTTGTATTATTTTATTCTTTTTTTGACTTAAGGGATTATCCTACGAAAAATAACTGTTGGAGTTTCCTTTTTGTCCCTTTTCAAACTCTCTAAACATGAAAAGGACCAAGTTATCCTTGTCATTAAACTCGTTAAAACAATAGCGACAAAATCGTCCACCTTGATGAGACAGAGTTCCCTTTTCATCCCTTTTCAAAGTCTCTAAACATGAAAAGGACCAAGTTGTCTTTGTCGTTAAACTCGTTAAAACAATAGCGACAGACTTGTCCACCTAGGCAATAACGAGTTTCACTGTCGCTAGACTCGTTAAAACATAGCGGTGGGTTTCCTTGAAGGGAAAATTATAGAAAAAGCATATGTCATCCTCCTCAAGCTTGACAAAAATAAAGAGGTACTGGTTAGCAATGACTGGGAAAAAGGGAAGAAAACTTGAAGAATTTTATGGTAGCAGGTCGCTCTTGAACATGACAATTTCACTCCATCACCATGATTGAGTCGGGTTGGGTTATTCCATTCACCGGTCATTTCACCATTGGTCTTCCACACCATCCATCTGTTGGGGTTAATGCTACCAATCCATCTCAATGTCGTTGATATGTTCAAGAGAAGTCATTCAGTTGAGAAACCACAATCCAGTTAATGCCTCATCCACTGCAATACCTTCACCCTCCATTTTTCGTGACTGCCATTCCTGAACCTTGTGTCATCAAATCATTTTCACCTCTAGAAAATCATTTGCTTTGTTTCGTGTCATAGATGTGGGATACATTATGGACCTCCTACTATGGGTCACTTCTTGTCGACATCAACTCATTATCCAAGAAGTTGACTTAGAAACACCCCTTTCAGTACTTTGAAGCTTGCATGCCTCAATGGCAAGTTTCTCACTTCCAGTGACAGGTTAACATCAATGGCCTTTGACCGAAAGATTTTTGCGTGGTGTTCGAAATTAGATCATATATTCACACCACGTGAATTGTATTGTAGTACCTTGAGGGTCATTATCATTATCAGTGATTCCTCTCGTGTTCGTTAACAACTCACATTATTGGCTAGTAATTAGGCGATGTCTTTCCATGTTCGACTTCAGAACATCTTTTCACATGGAATGACTTGAACATCGAGCGAAGATTGAAAGATTTTTGAAGACCCCGAATCTAGTTTAATCCATCTGGTATGCGATATATTCAGGGATATAAAGACATCAAATATACATAGAAGCTGCACAGATGGTCATCCGAGCCAGTGATGATGACTCTGCATATGAAGAATCACCAGTTTGCAACTGTAGACAACTATCTATTCTATGTACATGAAATGAATTTATAAAGATGAGCATGGGAATGCCCACCTCAGCTAGATCATGAAAAATTATATTGTGATGATGTATTGTATTGTATCTTATATAGGTCACCTTCCAGTTCGAAAACCTCGGATCCTCATGATAAAGCATTTCACCTGACATCAAAGATTTACGACTTCATGCTTTAGGGGACAATTGTTATAGACATATTGGGCACTTCAAGCCCAATCTTATATGTCGATAAACTAAGGCTCTTCAACCCCTAAAAGTGTTGTTTCATACCCTAAAAGATCATGGTCAACTAATTACATCATTCCCCAAAAGTTCCACTTGAAAAACCATCCAGAACTAGCCAAAACTAGACCATACTGACTGCTCCACTGTCAGGGTGCGATGCATACTGACTTCTACACTAGCCAGGTGTGATGCATACTGATGAGGCCCTCTTTAGGGTGTGATGAGTGAGGATGGAAAAATGTTCAAGACAATTTGCTAAGTGGATGCTCATGGAATCTTCTAGAAACTTCTCTTAGGACACTTGCCTCTCTAAATTCACCCAAGGATGAATAAGAGATCCAAGAAATCTCCAAGTGGAACCAAATGCAACAAGTGGAATGAAACTAATCAAAAACCCATAGATGACTCACATCCTTGCACACATCTATAAATGGATCCCTCATCTGAGAGATCTAGAGGCTGGAATTTTGTAATTTACAAGGAAGTGCTGATAGTTTGTATTTGAGAAAGAGTATTGTATTGTTGGTGTGATCTTGCTCTTCATGAGATGAAGAGGGCTTTGATGGTGGGAGGAAGATGTTGGATCAGACAACTAGGTTGTAATTCTCCCTTCTATTTAATAAAGTTCTTTGAGTTTTCTTCCATATAACTGTGCAATTGTGAATGTTATTGTTTATGAACACCATTGTATGTTCATTACATTTCTGATTCTGTAATGCTTATGATATAATAGATCAAGATGCTTTGACAGTTCTTTGTTACTGTGTTTCTATAGGTACTCTCCAAGCAGGATAAGTATAGAGAGGAGTTGTAAGCTCTATCAAGGGGGAGAGAGATCAAGCAAGGAGTTAAGTGGAAGATCCAGGTTGGTTCCTTTGTCTTTCTCTTGTCTATTATACATAGAAGAATTCACAAATTTCTTTAAACTGTTGTTTCTAGGGTAGCTACCAAACCTAGAGGGCTAGTCAATCGAAAAGACACTAGTTTTCCCAGAAACAGGGATGCTGGAACCAAGTTTCTACACCCTTGAGATGTCTGAGGGGTTGATTTAGTCCAATTGTGAATGGCTTCGGGCACTGCCCTGACCTGCAAGGCCTTCACGATATGTTATAATCACCTTCGTGCAGCCCTAACCAGGGGCTAACATGCTTTCATGCTGCTAAGGAAATGATTTGCGCTATTTCCCCAAGCTACACCACAGATCATACTTATCTTCTTATAAATTTTAGTTAACTTCACATAAACAAATACTTTATCTTATATTCACTTAATCAACACAATCATATATGTTCACAAATCTTATAAACAAAAGAAATGTAATTTATACCCAATACATTCAATGCAGAAAACAGTAAATAAATAGACAGGAATGGTATAAAACTTCTCTTTATTAATGTTTCAATCGGTTACAGGCTCAACCTGCCCTGCACACTCAGCTCCATGGGTCCGCTCACTCAATGGTGGACTACTAGGCCTCTGCGCACTTAGTTGCAGAGCCTTCTCATACTCTACGACCCAAAGTCTCAACTCCACACTTCAGACAATACTCAATTCTTCATCCTTAATTCATGACTTCCTTCTTCTAACTGATTTACAACTTAGAGCCTCACTCTATTTATACAATCCCATGGTCCGTGGACCATGGGTAAATCTCTAAAACTGACATTACATTACAAAAATGAGGGTGGACAACCCTATGACTCATTTACAAGTTGGCGCTCTGTGCCCACAAAACGCGATGTCTTTACATCAGATTTAGTCAAAATCTGGGCGTTAAGCCGCAAAACTTCCCTTGTGAGATCCCGCGCCCAACAGGCCCCCAACACAAAAATCGTGACTCGCCCTCGAGTTACTCTGTCGGTGTGGAGATCTTTGTGCAGAGACCTCCCAACTCTGCCCAGACCATTGCAAGGTCAGAAACGCACTGAGCGACTGCCTACTGTACCTCCTTGATGCACTATTCAGAGACCGCGATACTTGAATTTCTTCCCTACATATTATTATATTCCAGCGCCTCCTTTCAGCTACTTGTAGTGCTAAGACTATGCTTCAGCTAGCTAGTCAGATAGTCGGGCCACCCGTGTATGGCTTCAATTGACTACCATTCACTTTTCTTGGGAAAGGTTCTCCATTTAACTTTACTAACTGAACTGCGCCACCATCTGTGATTTCCTTAATAACATACAGTCCCAACCAATGCATTCTGAGTTTTCCTAGGAACTAATCAAACTTACTATCATATAGTAACACCAAATCCTTCACCTTGAAGGTGTGCAACTTAATATTTCGATTGTGCCAGGCCTTTTTGCACTGATTTTGTACTAGTTGGTGAAAGCCAACCAAAAATCATTCTTCCTCGAGTTCCTCCA
Organism: Pinus taeda; assembly: GCA_000404065.3. Lineage (NCBI taxonomy): Eukaryota > Viridiplantae > Streptophyta > Pinopsida > Pinales > Pinaceae > Pinus > Pinus taeda. Next base: position 23,753 of record APFE030259146.1, read on the forward strand.
ACTGCACGAACCTCTACTCCAGGGCTTAGTAGTCCATCATACCTGTGAGTGTTGCTATGTACAGACTAGGCATGATGTATTCCATTCACATTATGGCTTCCACTCCATAGACCAGTTGGAAAGGTGTCTGTCCTGTTAGTTTCTTGCATGTCATCCTATAAGCCCATAATACTCTAGGTACATGCAAGTCCCAATCACTTCACTGCACATTGCATACCTTAGTCAGCACAGTCTCTAGTACTTTGTTAAACGCTTCTACTATCCCTTTAGCTTGTAGGTGATATGGTGTGCTTTTCTGATGATACACTTGAAACTCTTATGTCAGTGCGTTGATCATCTCGTTCAGGAAATGTGTACTGTGATCGCTCATTAAGATCTTCGGACATTCAAATCGTGTCAATACATGTTCAAATAGAAACTTCGTGGTCATTGCGGTCATGTAATCTTTTACCATCTGTGCTTTTGCACAATGAGTCAGGTACTTTGTCACAGTGATAATATATATTGCGCTCGTTTTTCGTTGAGGTTTTATAGGTACTACGAAGTCGATCACCCACTTTTCAAAGCGTTGTAGCATCGTTTGTAGATTCAAAGGCATCTCATCCCTCCATGATGGTTTGCCTATTCTTTGACATACATCACAGGCCTTGCAATGTGCTTTTGAATCCTGATGAAGGGTCGGCCACCACAACCTTGCGCAAAGAATATTCTGCACGGTCACTCTCCTTGCATAATGTCCTCCCATAGAGCCCCCATGAGCTTCCACGAGGATATTTCTTTGTTCAAATTCAGGTACATACCTTCATAGTATCTCATCATTCCCCATCTTATATAGGTGCCCCACAATGATAAAGAAATCTACCACGCACACCACTAGTTCCTTCTTCTGCTGGATAGAGTATTATTTCGGCGTAGTTCCAATCATGAGAAAGTGGATTATATCTTCAAAATGTCCATCCTCTATACACATAGCAAAGAGTTGTGCGTTAGGTAATCCTTCCTCCAGAATAGTAGGTTCCTCTCCTATCTCAATGCGCGATAGGTGATTTGGTCCTATGTTCAATCGTCCAAGTTTCATAACAACTTCAAAATCATATTCTTGGAACAATAAAATCCATCTACATATGCACTCCCCCAACCACAAGCTTATTGACCAAGTATTTTAGCGTGGAATGATCTGTATACATTTTGAAGTGTCCCCCTAGCAAGTAGTGCCGATATTTCTGGAGCACGTACACCATAGCCAGTCCCTCATGTTCAGTGGTGGAATAATTCTTTTTTGCTTTAGATAATATATGACTTGTGAATGCTATAGGGTGATCCAAGCCTTCTCCACCCTCCTACATTAATACCAGCCCCAGTGCTATACTCAACGGGCCAACATCGACATGAAACTCTTCCTCCCATTTTGGGAAGACCAGAATTGATGCAATGACCATATTTTCTTTCAATACATCCAAACTTTTCTCACAGTAATTGTTCTAGAAGAAGGTGACATCTTTTTTCAACAACTTTTCCATCGGTGTGGTGATCTGGGCATAGATTTTGATGAACTTCTTGTAGTACCCCGTATGTCCCAGTGTAGAACGTAGTTGTTTCACACTTCGCGGTGCTTCCAAATTCAAAATCACTGCAATATTCGTGGGATCTACCATCAATCCCTGTCTACAAACCACATGTCCCAACAGGTTCCCAAAAGGAATGAGGGATGTACACTTCTTAAGCTTAAGCGCGATTTTGTATCTTTGGTAGGTTTTCAACATCAAGTGTAAGCCTGCTACATGGTGCTTGACTAGTCCAATCATCAAAATAGACCTCCAAAAACATGTGAATATATTCCTTGAATGCTGCAACAACCATGTGCGAAAATATGGCCGGTGCATTTTTCAACCCAAACGGCGACAATGTATTGAAAGAAAGCTCACTCAGTCATGAAGGTTGTATTGCTCCTATCTTCTGGTGCGATTTTGATCTGGTGGTACCCTGAAAACATGTCAGTGAAAGAATATGCTTCTTGCCCACTACATTGTCCAACACCTCATTTTTGAACGGAGTTGGGAATGGATCATGCACACAAGCATCATTCAATTTTCTAAGATCCACGCATATTCTTATCTCGTCTTTCTACTTCTTTTCCTACACCACCATTGGACTTACCCAATTGGATTCTTCCACCGGCTCAATAGTTCTTGCTGTGAGCATTTTGTCTAGTTCTATGCAGACCTTCTCCTTGTATTTTGGATTTAAGCGGTAAGGCCTATGCTTAACTAGCTTTGCGTCAGGTTTTAATGTGATCCTCATCATTCCTAAATCTTCGATGATTCCCTTTAACTCCGTAAACTTGGTTGGGAATAAGTCCTGGTACTTGTGGAGTAACTTAGCGACCTTAGCTACCGTCACGCATCCCAGTGGTCGCCAAGTGTTACAAACTTAAGTTCGGCCTCCATACCAATGTTTACCTACTTCATTTTTACCGACGCGGTTATGTTAGAATTATCAATTTGTGGTCCTTGAACCTCACGATGGCCTTCTATTTTTGGAATGTTAATTTTCCATGGATCTTTGTCTTCTTCTTTAGCAATTACATTCTAACAATCCATCACGCAGCTTAGTTGAGTAGCCCATTCAGGCTAAAGCTATCCTACCGGCTCCTATGGTATCCTGAAGATAGTTGCTTTTACCTCTTGTAGTGCTTCATCAATGTTGTCCCACCATCTATCCTCAAAACTGAAGGTCATCATGAACCCTTCACACAGGATATCCCATTCACTTGTCCCATGGCGGAGCTCCATCTCAATATACCAATTCATGGGTATAACATCTAGGGTATGACAAAATAGGTGCACCCACTCAGGTTATGGCTTTTCTCCATAGACCTTCATCCACTTGGCCAGGTGTGTGCACGGATCATCTCATCCATCGTATTTATCGATCAATCACACTTTAGGCTTTCCAAACCATGTGCACATCCTCCTTCTACATTCACGCCAGTCCTCAAAGCTTCCTTTGTACGTACCCCACCACCGCACGAGTGTAGCTCACAGTACCCAATTCAAGCCCTGGAAGCGTTGCTTTTCCAACAACTCCCTTTCAAATTTGTCCAAGAAGGTATCTACCTCACTTAACCCATCATCAATAGGTAGATCCCTCACTTCTGTCGATACACATCGCAATGATCTTGTCATCATATTATAGTTCAACGTGTTTGCCTCATGTAATCGGTTCTTCCATCGCTCTATCTCCTCATCAGAATCCGACGTACAGGAGCTTTCGCGCTCCCATGAGATCCATCCGTCTGTGGTGGGATTTACCCAATCTTGCTCTTGCGCGGTTATTTTATAGATGCAATCCAAATCATCATCAATTTCATAGTTGCACACCAGGTCTGTATAGCACGATCCTTCTACAGGGTCTAAAGGTATAACTATGCACAGAAACTTCTTTTTCAAAAATCATCTTATGCTTCTTTAGATTAATCACCCTATTCATGTCAGTGTCCCAATCAATTCCTTAGAGCGCGGGGTAGGGAACGTTGTCATCAACAATCTCTATTACTTCAAAGTCTTCTAGTGCGCTCGCTCCCTCAATATCCATAGTGATTCCCTGCAATTGTCCCATGGGTATTATTTTTTGCCGCAATTGTCCCATGGGTATTATTTTTTGCTGGTTTGCCATTCGCAGTTGAATAGGAGACCATTGTAGTGTAGGCCTCCCCATGTGCTCCCATGTCTGCTTCGACAGAATGTTTGTGTTTGATCTTAAATCCAAAATTACTTGGTCCAATCTGTGCAGTTAACCTCATTTCTCTTCCCAACCTCGTCTTATGATTTCCAATCTTCTAGACTTCACGCAGTTCTCCTAGCGTGATTCCAACGCATCTATTAATGAGTTCTTGCAATCCTTTTACGGCCTTACTATTGCGCGGTAGCTTCATGAATGTTTCCAAGAATGTCGTAAGCATAGATGGGTCTATTTTCGGCTCCGGTCTATCTTTTATTCCTGAAGTGGAGGCATCAATGAATCTCTTCTTAGCTTCCATGAAGGTTTCCTTAGCGCGTTCCAAATCAAACGCTGCTTCTTTCGTCGGAGCTTTGTGAACCCAAGTACTATCTTCGGGCTATTTGACTTTGTCATCCCCTGTCGCAATTCCACTTTGGAGCACAATGTTCACATTTGGATCTTCCTCGCCTGACTTTGACCTCATCATCTACAGGCTTTGAGTCGGGGGAGGCGGTAGTGCTCCTTTGTCGCATATCTTGGCTATCAGCATAGGACAATCTTCCATCTCATGATCAAACAAGGTACAATACAAACATGATGGATGCGTTGGATTCATAAAATCGCAGGCATAATTTCCAGGCCCTCCGCAATTGTAGCATATCAGCTGTCTGTGGCCTCTTCCAGGTCGTCCTCCACCTCGGCCTTGTCCATGCCCTTGAAATCCTCTTTGTGCAATTCCTGCGTTCTAGTCTAGGGGTCGCGTTTTGGCCTGAACTCTGTAGGTGGGAGTTCTATCCATCATTAACTCATATCTTCTACAAGTGTGCTCATCGTGTCCCATTGATCTACAAAAGTTACAAAACAATTGTTGTGAATTCTGCGTGTACTTCTGTAACAAATCGACAGTTGTCTAGAGCATGTTTCCCTCCTATTTGACAAATCACACACCACAAAGCAGGCGTCGCGCTAGGTCCTGCATGCGCTTCCGATCTTAACGGAATCGGTCCTCCTCCCGCGAGGTAATTTGCGAACATCAGGCAATGGTCCTTATCATGACCCTAACCCTTACAATTTACACATCACACCTCTTCGCGCACTTCCGGGCAAGTTGTTCTGTCTTGTTTCAGACTCTGCATCTCAAGGCATAAGTTTTTCAACTGCACGTGGATTTGCTGAACTCCCAAGTTAGGATCATGCATTAGGGTCTCATGCAGCCTCATCGCGATCTCTAAGGCCTCTAACTGAGTCGTTAACTTCTCCTGTGATAGCACGCTCCTTAAATGTGGAGTTAGCGATGCTACAAACCATTAATGGTGTTGTCCATCCATTAGATTCATATAGCTTCGCGAATTGTACACTTCAACCTATGATCTAGCTCCCAAGGAGTCTCACCTGGTAGCATTGTGATCTCTTTGAATCTAATGATCGACTGTGCCTTTGACTTCGGCCTACTAAATTCTCTATTTAGCGCTGTTTGGATATCCGCGATTCTCGCATTAGGATTGTCATTAGAATTCTTAATATACCAGGTCAGTGCGCTATCCTGTAGAGCACTGACCAATGTCACTTTCTTTATATTATCATCTGTAACTCCCGACGCTTCCCATATGGGCCTTATCATGAACCAAAACTCGTCTGGATCTTCATTTCTTACTCTCTTGAACACATGCAATTTTATCGTGCTTTCCATATTGACTTGCAGTGGTGGCAGAGGTGGTACAGGGGAAGATGGGGGTGATGGCAGTGAAGCTCATGGTGGTGTGGGTGGGGGTGGTATGCATGGAATCCTTTGCCTTATCAAATGGATCACACTTTGCGGAGAGATCTTCGTGAGCTCTTCCTCGTCCCCTCCTAGAGGTGAAATCAAAGGGCTATTCTCTGGTCCCTTACTTCCTTCATTTCTAAAGGTTTTTCCACTTCATGTGGCTTTGAACATCAAGGTAATTTCACAACCCTCTTTTCACACAATAGAATTTTAATCCAAGTATTCAAATACTTTACATACTTACCTCACGGTCCTTTGAGAAAGCGTCACTCTACCTCGCTATAACTGACTGAAGTATCTACTATGAATTCACTAATGAATCCTGCTATAATTCGATCGAGCCAGTGAACAACAGTGCGAGCGACCTTATCCTCTGATGCTTCTAATATGTGCACCAACTCTGGGTCCACACAATAGGACCGTCGAGCTTCCACCTTCCTTGACTATCTGCTAACTTTGCATTCCAATCGTAAACTCAGTAGGGAAAGATGTGAAAAATATCTCATGGATTTCTATGTATAGGTATCAATCTAACCACTCTTCCTTTCTCAGTTTTAGATTCCTGTTCTCCTATGTCGCGAACTCATGAATTATTCTATCCAACCAACCTTCAATTTCCTTCTTAGTTGGATTCCAATGATACGACATCAGACATCTCTATGTATATTCTGGTTCTGGCAATGGAACCATTTGTTGGTTTGAGGGGGTCTAACCCAGGTTCAGAGTTAATTAGCCATACAAATCCCTACACTACTGGCTCTTTTGGCATTAACCTGCAGTGCGCGGACTAAAGTCTCACCTGAAGTAGTATGGGGGGATGCTGGAACCAAGTTTCCGCACCCTTGAGATGTCTGAGGGGTCAATTTAGTCCAACTGTGAATGGCTTCATGTAGGTCACTTCTCACACTATCTTGACCTGTGAGGCCTTCGTGATCTGTTATAATTGCCTTCACGCAACCCTAACCAGGGGCCGAGGTGCTTTCGTGCTGCTAAGGAAGCAATATGCACTATTTCCCCAAGTTACACCACAAATCTTACTTATCTTCTTATAACTGTTAGTTAACTTCACGTAAACAGATACTTTATCTTATATTCACTTAATCAACACAATGATATATGTTCCCGCATCATATAAACATCAGAAATGTAATTTATACCCAATACATTCAATGCAAAAAGAAGTAAATAAATACATAGGAATGGTATAAAACTTCTCTTTATTAATGCTTCAATCAGTTACAGGCTCAACTTGCCTTGCGCACTCAGCTGCGGGGGTCTGCGCACTCAGCTGCGAACTACTAGGTCTCTGCGCACTCAATTGTAGAGCCTTCTCTTACCCTGCGACCCAAAGAATCGACTCTACACTTTAGACAAGACTCAATTCTTCATCCTTCATTGATGACTTCCTTATTCTAATTGATTTACAACTTAGAGCCTCGCTCTATTTATATAATCCGATCTATAAAGCCGACATTACATTACAAAAATGAGGGTGGATAACCCTATGACTCATTTACAAGCTCATGCTCCATGCCCACAAAACGCGGAGTGTTTACATCAGGTTTAGTCAAAATCTAGGCTTTAAGCCCCAAAACTTCCCTTGGGGGATCCCACGCCCAACACATATATTTGAGGATACCTCACATTACATTTCACAAATAAATAGAGATAACTTGTTGGGATACGAATGATGAGTTGCATTCATCACTAATTAGCCTATTTATAGTGTCAAGTATCTCTAAATTTATTGCAATGGGACTTAAGTTCATGAATGTTGCAGAAAGAGTGTGGTCTTATGTTCATAGAGGAGTCATGGCCAATGTGATAATAGTGAATAGGCATATATTATTTCTTGAGATGGAATGTTGGATGTTTGATGAGGAACTACTATTCGGGAAGGGTGCCAAGGTGTATAGGTGGAGTCTCCCTACGTTGGATCCCTCCTCATTCTTTATAGGAAAATATTTTATCTCTTTGAGTGTTATTTCATTAGCACAGTGGGTGTTCCTCTGAAAGAATAAGCTAATTTTTGTTGGTGGACTCTGTTCAATGGGGACCTAACTCCATCTACTCTCTTCTGGGTTATTACTGTCACTACATGCTCTCTGCCATAGGAGGAGTGGGGGATTAGTGATAGTTTCAATGGTTCCAAGTTTTTTTAATGGTGACTACATTGGAAAAACCTACAGAAGTTTTAAGACCACTTCTTCCAACAAATAACATGGTATTATTTATGCTTATTTCATTATTTCTGGTTCAGTTCAAAGTGTGGATACGTGGCTAGCTTGGGGCAACCTTTTCACCTTGATGGTGGTAATAAAAATAGAATGAAGCTCAAAATATCTATCCTATCTAGTTTGAATCCCAAGTATGAAGCGATGATGTAAATGTTTGGACATTGCCAATTTTCAAGAGTTCACTTTGGAGTAGTGTATGGTCTTGGTTGAGGCCAATCAAGCTTTGACATGGACCAAGTTGCAACAAGTTTCATAAAGGACAATGATAGTGTAGGAAAAGCTTATGGAAGATTGATTTTAGTACAAGAAAATGGAGGAAGAGATGGACTCCATCATGCAACTTTTGGAAGAATTGAAGGTAACTCTTTTGCGACATAAATTTGCTCCACATAATCAAAGGAATGGGAACCCTACTATATTTGATTTGAATATTCTGTTGGCATTATGACTAATGTGTTGTCCTTGATTTCAACCTAGATATCAGATGTATTTTCCTTGATGTCACCTTATTATATCTAGGATGCATGATTATTCTTGATTTGTAGATGATATAGATGATTGTACTGGAGTTGCATAGGACTAGGAAGAACATTGGCGGCTTAGTCACAAGTTTAATTTGAAAAATATTGAAGAGAGTGAAGTTTAAAAAACCATACATGACTCCTGTGAAGAAATTTCATGTACATACATAGGTTTTATGAACAAAATTCATGTGTGTGATCCTACTCATGGAAAGTAAAAATCATGAGAATTTCCCATGGTAATCTCACATAGTTTTGTTTTGACAACATCTATTTGATCCCATCAACAATTACTGCCAACAAAATCAAGGATTTTCATGTGGTATTGGAAAGGAAAAATGTTATAAAAGGAGAAGGATATTGAGTGGTTGGTGTGTTCATTTGATGAATAATTCATTTGTGATCTGATCTGAAACAAGTGTGCATAGAGAGCAAGGCGAAGACTCAGATATGAAAGATATGAAAGGGTATTAGAAATCTAAGATATAGGCTTATTTGATTTACTTATTGCAAAAAGTTGACATGTAAAGTGTGTTCATGGACAAGATATTTTAGATATTTATGATTATAATGATGTGATTTTAGTTTTTGCATATTCATAGTTGAAATTGATGCGATACATGATGGGCTGTCAGGGTTTTATGTATGTGTTGAAATTTGTACGTGGGTTGTATTCTTGAATATTGTTTACATAGGTAGATCTATTCCATAACAGTTGCGCACACAATATGATTTAATGTGATTGATTCAATATTGTTGCTTGTTGTTGGCTCTAGTTGATTGTTGTCATTGTATTGTATGGATGCCAATTATTTTGCTATTGATTGATGAGCATATTGATAGTTTATGAGAATTTGTTGGCTTGGTTTTTGGCATAATGAAAAATTGTTGAAGAGAAGGGTTTGAATGAATGTAGCATCTTGATGAATTTGTTACATAAGGTATTGTATTCAGAGGCTATGTTTGTTGCAAAGAAAGTTTGATACATATTATGATTGGGATAATACTGATTTAAGCTCTGTATGCTGGTATTATGCATGAAAGGTGTATATATGTGGATTTCCTGAGTATTAGTAACATATATATTCTGATTGAGTATGGACAGAGTTCTAGATGTTGGAGGGATTGAATGCAAAGCATAGGATATAGGTTCACAAATCCGATGTTTCTATTTGTCTGTTAGTCCTTCATGATTTCCTGTTGATGTTGTTACCTTGAAGTTTCATGTGTATATCAGTGACTTGGTTGCAATGGGGTGTTTGATATCTTGGTATTAAATGAGTATATTTGTTTGATCAGTGTTTGGTTGCAAATTAGTATCTTGGTATTCAATATTCAATGTTTAGTTTCAAAAGGGTTATTGGTATTTGGTGGTTGAGTATATTGTTGGGTTTGGGTCCAATTTGAAAATTTGATGAAAATTGGCTTGCGGTTTTTGATGTGTATATGAGATAGGTGGATCTAGTATGAAAATTCTGAAACTTGGTCCACAAAGGTGTTGAGGATTGGAGTCTTAAGTGAGGGAGTAGTAGCTTCCTTCTAGTCAGAGCTGGAGAACCTGTAGAGATTGTAGCCTCCCATAGGTAGGAGCCTGCATACTGGTAAGATCTTGCACAAATACAAGATGTAATGAAGATTTTATTTATAATAAGAAAGAATATAGAGGCGACAACAATGATGGTTTTCTCCCAAATTGGGTTTCGACCTAAAAATAGTGGTGCCCCTATGTGTTGAATATGTGTTATGGTTTATTTACTCTTACTTCTCATGGTTAATGCTTAGCTAATGACTAATGATACAATGGTTAAGTTAAACATTGATGGTTGTGAAAAATTAGTATTCTGCACATACACGCTTTTCACTCACTAAAGACGCATACACATGCGAGTTGTCTAGAGAACAATATAATACACTTTTATGAATTTGAAATTGAAGAATAAGTGAAATAAAAGTATTGATTATCACTCCCCCAATATTTTTCTAATAATTGATATCCAAGCAGGTCCCTCACAAGAAGCTTGAATGCTTGAAGGGAGATCTAACATGATGAGCACTCAAGATGGAATTTTCTTTGTTGAGCCCCCCTAGTTTAATGGAACTAACTTCATGCTTTGGAAGGTTGGAATGAAATCATATTTGCAGTCACTAGGGGCTGATTTTTGGGGAATTGTTGAAGGTTGATATCAATATTCAGCGGTCATTCCCACAAATGATGCAAGAAATAAGTAGTACGAGAACAATGAAAAGGAAGTAAATGCAATGTTTGGAGGATTAGAATACTATGAATTCATAGAATCATGTAGCTAAGCACCGCAAAAGCAATATGGGATAAGCTTGTCCAAAGCTATGAAGGTGAAACTAAGGTAAAAAGTGTCAAACTTCAATCTTATAGAATTCAGTATGAGTCTCTTAGAATGCATGACGATGAAAGCATTGCAAGCTTTTTTCTTAGAGTAGATGAAATTACTAACACTATGAAAGGGCTTGGGGGAAAGATAGAGGATTTTACTATTATTGAAAATATATTGGGATCACTAACTCCAAATTTCAATGCAAATTTTTTTACATTGAGGAAATGCAGGACCTAAGTCAGCTTACTTTGGAAAGAATTCATGGAATTTGGACTACCTACGAAATGAGGATGAAAGGGAATGCATCAAAAATTAGAGAAGCTACCTTCAAAGCTACACATAAAGGGAAACAAAGGAAAGAACCAAATGATGCCAACTACAATTCAAATGAAGAAGAGGCAAAATTTGTTAGGAAGTTGCAACCGGGGACTAGTAAATTCAATTGCAAACTTCCCCTTAATTTTTTTTTCTTATGGAAGAGTAGGTCACTGTTATACTAAATTCCCTTATAAAGAAAATCATGATAAGAAGGAAAAGGGAAAGAATGTATCCAAGAAAATGTCAAAAGAAGTTTCACTAGGAAGACAAGTTTTTATACACATGAAGATAGTGAATTTTCTTCCAATGATGAGGATGATGATTTAGATTCTAATCAAGAATAAAAATTACTTATGGCCTTTGAAGATAACTTTGCAAGTGAGTATGATAATTGTGATGATTTAATGGATGCACTAAAATAAATTGATAGACTTAGGATCATCAAAAAGAATCAAGAAAGGGAAAGAAGTATGTATAAGGAGAATAACTTAGTTGAAGAAATAACACAACTAATTTTTTTTCTAGAAGAGGCTAAATTGGTAGAGGAAACATTAAGGAAACAATTCTAAGAGAAAGAAAAGCACTGTGAGAATCTAGAAATTGAAATTGTGGTACTAAGAAAATAGCTTGAGAAAACAAATGCGTAGTTGAATCTAAATCTCAAATTTGCAAAAGGATATGAAACCTTAGATGAAATTACTAAGCTTTAGTGTTCTCAATTAATCAAGATAAGTCTTAGATATAATGAAAATCAAAATGAAGCATCAGAATCTATGATATATTCTGAAGAAGGTACAATGAGTTATGTCAATGTTGTAAAGGGAAACAATTACCAAGACAAAAAAAATCAACAAAAGAAAAAAGGATCCAACTATACATAGGTAAGGAAACTGAGAACATAAAGACTCTCTTTGTTGGAAATACTGAGAGGG
>APFE030259146.1:39719-116390 GCA_000404065.3 Pinus taeda
CATATTGTTATTATTGTGCCCCATAGAAGCCCACTATTGTTATTATTTTGCCCTTACATTATTATTGTTATGTCGACTCTGATTATATTATGACCCCTTAGAATCCTATATATAGAAAGGAGGTCTTATCATTTGTACCATCCAAGGATTGTTCATTTGTGTAATGTAAAGGAGGTTGCCCCCTCTAAGAGGCTTGTTTCTAAGGTGTTGATCTATATTTTCTATCTTTTTGTGAGCTGGTTTCATAACACTTTCACACTGTATCCCCCTACCAACCAATCATCAAAACCCATAGACTACCTTTCATCAATTTTCAAACTAGACCCACATCTTGTAATAAACCAAGATTCCAATGGAAGCATTGAAATGATCAAATCAAATCACTGAAGCACTGAAAATCAAACTACTAAATACCAACCGATTTACTGGAAACTAAAACTAAACTGAATACTGATGTGCCAATTACTAAATCATTTAATCACAACTGATGCCAATGCTAATGTTCTAAACACAAATCACTGAATCATAAACCACTATTCACTAATTATGTCTATGTAAGAGTGACCATGCCACCATGACTATCTAATAATTTCAAGCCAAATCATCAACACTGTTTATATACAAATATCAACTCAGTAGATACATAATCCATGAAATCAATCATAATAGTAGCAATTATTTCAATCAAATATACCATCAATACTTCATTGACAAAAAGAAACAAATTCATTTATTCATAACATCAATAACCATAATGCACATGAACAAGTGTTCACAAGGAACCTGTCTCTACATGAAATAAGTTAGTAGATATAACATAATCATACGTTTCTGTCACACTAGATCTTTACCCTGTCATCATAACATATCAAATTTCCATTTCCCCCACAGAGACAAGCATTATTGGCTCCTTAATTATTTTCATATCTGAGCATCAAACCAACATTCTTGTTCACTAGTGCACATCTGCACTAGAATATAGAAGACCCTTTGAATTTGCACACATAATTGCTTCCATCGCTCCTCTTTTTATAGCTTCTTGAGCCATCAATACCAAGGGAAAAAAATATTGATTTCTTCTTACCACATGCATCCAATACCAATGTAATAATTGAATACATCAAAATGACCTCACACACAAATTTTAAGGATGAAAACACCCACAAAGTCCAAACTTTGAGTAAAAAGGGCTTCCTTCAACCCCGGAATATAAATCACAATGGGAGGATGATACGGGTGTGCAACATTTTAATATTAAAATTGGCCCTTTTATTTAACTGCCACAACAGTGGCTATCCCTCAAACCTTCTCTTTTATACTTCTATGGGTATCGAGACCTCCATGAACCTCTTTTATAGTTTTGGATCGGGCTTACATGGCACCATCCATTAAACATCGAAAGATGATCATGTGGTATAATAGTATATACTATATATATATATATATATATTATATAGATTATATATATATATATATATAGTATATATATATATATATTAATATATATATAATATATATAATTATATACTACTATATATCGTTCTCGGGTGGGCAAAACTTTTATATATGTAAGGCCACTTAAAACATCCCGACGCATTACAAGAACCATTTTAATACAACCTTTGGGTTATAAACCTTCTTGACAAGACCTACCTTTGCCATGTGAGCCCGTTTGCAAAGGCCCAATATGATGGGAAAATAATTTATATAAACCACCAGGGTGGAACCTCAGGGCAGGAACCACTCTTGCTTTCAACCCATTAACTATAGCCCGATGTAGTTCTAATTGAAGTTTATAAATTATACTAGGATAAAACCTTTGGGTGGAGCCCTCTACTCTAGGTAATACACACCTTTTAAAATGTCGCTGCTATTTTTTCCATGTGTGCCTTCTAGTTGTAGCCTGATGTGATGGAAGATGGAGTTTATATAAACCACTAGGGCGGAACCTCTGGGTGGGACCTACTTCACCACACAATACTCCATGTTATTCTATTGGTCATCAACATCTGCCCCACTGCCACGTAGGCCCACTCCTCATAGCCCGATGCAATGAAAATAATTGTTTATAAAGTTGTCAGGGTAGAATCTCTAGGTGAGACCCATTCCTCCACTTGATGAATTTGTTTATTTAATGCTTCACCCATTGTTTCATGTAATGTGCTTGAATGCTTGGCCCATAGTCCCAACCTTTGATTAGTTGAGCTCAGTATGTTGGCCCAGTCCTAGTCAACTCGCCTGTTCCCATTGAGTGCTCCTCTTGTCCTTTTGGGATATAATATTTGGCCCGACACCATCAGCTGGCGAATTTTCCTTAAATCTGTCTCTCGGTGTTGTCAAGTGACGAGCTTCTATCCTTTAAGTGTTGCATTTGAGCAGATCTGGATTTGCCATACATTGCTTCATTTCTCTCGTGGACCTAAATTTGTATTACGCCATTGTTATTATCTCTCTCTCTCTCTCTCTCCTCTCTCTCTCTACTCTCTAATATATATATTATTAATATATATATATATATGGATTATAGAAGGACTGATTATCAAGGATAACACCAGAGCCATAATTCCAATAATCTTCCCCTTTAGGCTTTATGGCAACACACCAAGTCACTCTCTCATTTTGACATCTAGGGAAAAGTGATGCACTGAACCAATATAAGAGCTCCCCTTGTCATGTGCAACATGTGAATGAAGCAAGCAGAAGTACATCCATGACCATACATCCATTAATACAATCAACTTCATCATTATCAGATATACATCAATAGTAGAATATGATATTGCTTTGATAAACATATATGTGAAGAAGTATATCAATGTAAGAAGTTATGAAATGCAAGAGCTTGGAAGAATTTGAACTATTCTAGTCCAAATAGAAGGGAATCGCATGTATCTCAATATGTTAGCACATAGATAACCATACATCATAGTGTCTAAAATATTTATATCCATACCATCATACCAATCAACAATGACAAAGATAACAAAAGACTAATCAACATTTATCCTTCAATAGAAGGAAATGTACCAATGAAAGTAGTAATAATCATATATCATATATGCCCATAATAATGAACCAATGGAAGCATAAGAGTGGCTCCCCCTGAACCTATGTTAGTCCTTCACCATAAAGGCATAGTAGATGCATAACTCATCACAACCAATCATAAGATCAATCAATGTGAAAGACCATAATTCCAATAATGAGAAAAGAGACTCCCCTTGAACCTATCATATCTTATCCTGTACATCACAAGTGCAACATAAGTATCATATATCATTATGTAATCATCATTGCAAGCCCTCACTAAAAGCATACATGTGTTTGAAATTAGGAAAGGGAAGAAGCAAAGACCATGCCTAGTCTTTGGAAAAGATATTCAAATGAGTCACATGGAAGAGGTTTAGTGAAAATATCTTCAACTTGTTCTTTTGAGGGAACATACTCCAACTTGATTTTTTGTCCTAGGAATTGTTCTCTAAGAAAGTGGTATTTTATTGGAATGTTCTTGGTCTTTGAGTACATGATAAGATTTTTAGAGATACTAATGACACTTGTGTTATCACAAATAATAGGGACATGATGTGGGCAAGTGATCTGAATATATTTCAATGTTTGAACCATCCACAGAAGTTGAGTGCAACAAGAAACAACTGCAACATATTCTAATTCAATGGTTGATAAAGCAATAGAACTCCACTGCTTACTGGACCAAGAAACTAGACATAGTCCCAAATAGAAATATCCTCCACTAGTACTTTTTCGATCATCAACACTACCAGGTCAGTTTGCATATGTATAAGCCTGAAGTAAAAAATTAGTGTTCCTGGGGTACCATAATCCAAGGTATTGAGCACCCTATATATACTTTAAGATTCTCTTGACTGCCTTGAGATGTGTTTCTTTAGGATTTTCTTGAAATTGTCTAACTATGTTATCTGCATGCATAATGTCTGGTGATGTACCTGTAGGATAAAGTAAGATTCCAATCATAAACTTGTATTCAAATTGACTAATGAATGGATAGTATTCTTCTTGACTTAGGCTAAATCCTATTATCATAGGTGTGCATACTGGTTTACAATATTCTAATCCATATTTCTTCATAATCCACCTAAGATATTTAGTTTGTGAAATAATACCTTTTTTAGTTTGTTGTACCTGTAAACCAAAAAAGTATGTTAGCTCACCAAGTAAAGACATCTAAAATTTTTGTTACATGACTAAAGAAAACCCTTGGCTCATTGTGTAATCACTGCTCCCAAAAATGATGTCATCAACATAAATCACTACCACTAATAGTTTATCTTTGTCTTATTTTATACATAGATTGTTGTCAGAAGACCCTTTCTTGAATCCTTACTTCTATAGATACCTATCAAGACAATAATACCAAGCTCGAGGAACCTGTTTTAATCCATATAATGCATTCTTAAGCTTGTAAATAAGGATTTTATCATTTCCAAGTATGAATCCTTCAAGTTGTTCAATATAAATTTATTATTCCAAGTCCCCATTTAGGAATGCATACTTAACATCCATTTGATACACTTCAAAGTTATGAATGTTGGAAAATGCAAGGAACATTCTAATGGCTTCAAGTCAAGCTACATGTGAAAATGTTTCCTCGAAGTCTATTCCTTCACGTTGAACATAAAATTTACATATAATTCTTTCTTTACTTTGGACGACTACTCCATTTTCATTTAATTTATTTTTAAATACACATTTTGTTCCAATTACATTTTTATTATGAGGTCTCGGAACAAGTTCCCATGCATGGTTCTTTTCTATTTGATCAAGTTCTTCATTCATTGCCTTAACCCATCATTCATCATTTCTTGCTTGATTCAAATTTTGAGGTTCAATTGTGGATAATAAGGCTAAGTGACTAGATGTTCTAATAACTGTTCTTCTTGTTTGTATTCCAGCTTCTTTATCACCTAGAATTTGAGATTCAGGATGATTTTTCTGAACATACCTTGATGAAGTCTTTTCTGGCATACTTACATTTCCATTTCCTTATTCTGATAATTCTATTTCTTCTTCTCCTACAACTTCTTGAATCTTAGTAGGGAGTTGTTCATTATCTAATTTTACATCTTTTTTGGTACCCTTGGATGCTTCATCAATCACAACATCTATACTTTCAACAATATTTTGGAGCTTCTTATTATAACATTTATGTCCTTTACTTCTGGAAGAATATCCAAGAAGAATTCCTTCATTAGCTATAGATTCAAATTTTCCAATCTTATCATCATTTTTCTTTATAAAAAAATTTCTTCCAAAGATTCTAAAGTGTTTGATAGTCGCAGGTTTTTGATACCAAAGTTCGTATGGATTTTAATCACTGTTTACTCAAACATGGACCTTGTTGAGTATATCGATGACTGTATGTACTGATTCTCCCTAGAAGGTGTGAGGTGTTCCTGACTCATCAAGCATGGTGCATGCCATTTGTTGAACTATTATATTCATTCTTTTTTCCAATCCATTTTGTTGAGGCATTTTAGATATGGAAAACTACCATTTAATGCCATGTTTCTCACAAAAATTGAAATATTCATCTAATATAAACTCTCCTCCTCTATTAGATCTAAGTCATTCAATTTTTAATTCTAATTCATTTTCCACCATAGCCTTGAATATTTAAAATTTTTAAAATTCCTTATCTTTATACTTTAGTAAACTGACCCAACACATTCTTGTAAAGTCGTCAATTAATAATATGAAGTATTGTTCACCATGAGGAGTATTAGTTCTCATAGGTCCACATAAATAAGTATGAACAAGTTCAAGGGGTTTACCTAAGGTGCATTCTTTTTCATTGAATTGAACTTTGGATTGCTTACAAAATTGGCATGATTTGCAGATACTATTTTTAGGTGGAGAGATGTATGGAAAGTCATGAATTGCTCCCTTCTTGCATGATATGTATAGTTGAGAAAAGATGAGGTGTCTCAATATTTTGTGCTAGATCCAACTTTCTTCATATTTTCTAAAAAAGAAACACTCTTTCCAGCCTTCTAGGATATAGACAATGCCTTGATTTTTGGTTCCCTTGATTATAGTCTTACCTGTATCCAAATTTCTTACCAAGAAATTCTTTGACTTGGAAATAACTTCATGCCCTTGATCACACATTTGAATAACACTTAACAAGTTATGTCTTATCCCATCAACAAATAATACATTCTCAGCTTTGACCTTTTCTTTAATACCACAAATCCTTTTCCTTTAATAGTAGCAAGTGAATTATTACCAAAAGTCACATTCTTTTCTTTCTTAATTTCACCAAAAGAAACAAAATTATCTTTGTCACCTATGATATGCTTAGAAAAAATGTTGTTAATGTACCATAGATTCTCTTGATCTCCTAGATATAATGTTAGACCATAATTTTCAAAGGGAGTAATTTTATTTTTCCATACCTTGGGCGGTTCTAACTTTTGCTTATGTTGATAAGATGAATTCATCCTTCTTCTGCATTTAGTTTCTTCATGACCAAAATTATTCCAAATAGAACATTTAACTTCATTCTAAAGAGGGGAGAAAACATTATAATAAGACTTCTTTGAGTTATTTGTATTATGTTGATTTCTTGCTTCTCTAGTCATAATTGTTTTATAAGCAACATAATGAACCGATTTGTGACCAAAGTTGTGACAAGTGAAGCATTGTAACAACACTGGTTGAAAATACATGTAAATATAAAAATAATACCAAGGTCATGGGACACGTATTCCAAGATGCATGTTGGGAAAAAAATCTTAGTGGGTGATCATTTCAGTTATTATGGCTAAAAGAAATTGGCAAAGCAATGAGAAAGGCTTTGGAAAGGCAAAGAGACATTTATTGGCATTTATTTATGAAAATAAAGGAAAAGAGGAGAAAAGGGGAAGGTGAAATGTCATAGGTTGTGTGTGAGGAGTAAAATGAATGAAAAATAATGGAAAATGAAGAAAATAAGTGCCTAGATGATAAAATGGCTTCTAAGGATTAGTTCATAGAATTTTTTCAGTTCAGTTTTGGAGCTCTCTCTCTATTCTCTCTCTCTCTCTCTCTCTCATACTCTTGGACACTTAGAGTTTCTTGGAGCACTATTGGAGGAGTGTGGCATACTTGGGATTTCAAGAAAGAAGACAAAGGAAAGGCAAGAAAGTGCAAGAGGAAAAATGCCTTGTTTGGAACAAACGCTCTAGAGCCCTGGACAACTTAGGGTAGAGACCGATCTAGTGATGGTTAGTGATGTCAAGCCGTGACGTGGAATCATTGGTTGAGGGTTGAGGTGGTTTTGCCTCTGGAATCCTTGGTTTGGTTTAGGTTGATTTATTCCATGAGATCCCACATTCATGCTTGGAATATGGCATGGTGGTGATTGGCTGAAGAAATATTTGGCTAAACCTAGTCTATGGTTGGGTGGTACGTGGAGGTCCCTAACTTGGTTGGAATTTTCATATATTAATATGAGGTATTTTCCATTGTTATTTATGATCATATGTATTTATTATGATGGTGATATTATGGTTGATTTTCCATGGTTTATATAATGGTATCTATGCGAGTTATATGATGCCCATTGACTATGGATCTTAACATGTTTTATGAATACATGAACGGTTGATGAATGCATTGACTAATAGATGTTATTGCAGCTATTATAAGATGGCATTAGACCTCCTTCCTCATTCTCAGATAAGTTTCAGACCCTTACGTTTACTTATGCATTCATGACCTGTATATTATATGTTTTCGATGTGTTTGATGAAATGTCTTTCATGGTTGGGCTTGGTTAGGTCAAGTCCTTGATCAAGTTTTGTCTTAGAAGCTTTGTAATCATGTCATTTTTTGTTTTGGAAAGTATCATCTGGTTCTGGG
This sequence comes from Pinus taeda, assembly GCA_000404065.3. NCBI lineage: Eukaryota > Viridiplantae > Streptophyta > Pinopsida > Pinales > Pinaceae > Pinus > Pinus taeda. The sequence continues at coordinate 47,601 of APFE030259146.1, forward strand.
TAGTGGTCGGGATCTTAGCCCTGAAAAAGTTGCTTAAATATCTCGGTCTTTGGTACAAAACTTGGTGAAAAATATTGCAGCCTCTCCCTTGCAAGCTTGTGGGAGTGACTTACAACCTATAGTAGCACACATGTAGGCTTATGCATGAAAATAAGAGTTTTTCAGTGAAAAGGAAATTTGACTCAAGTCTTGGGCACCTAGAGGGGTGGTTTAGCTCCTTTGGGTCCTGTAGCTCCTAGGGAAGGTCAATAAAATTTTGTTGTGTCAATTCCACTTCCTTAAGGTGATGTAGGAGGTTGAATCATATCATAGCAACTCTTCATCACATGTTTACCCCAGTGAACCGGTTAGCTTGGGTAAATGTGGGAGGAGGGTATTATAGAGTGGTATTAGAGTGGGTTCTATTCTCTTTGGGTGTTGTCTGGTTTCTGTTATCTTTGCATGATATCTGATACCATAGAGTGGTATAAGAGCATGGTTCAACACTTGAACTAGATGGGCGGAATGTGTTTGTCATGCATGCATATAGGTTGTATAAGGGCTTGTTATGTATGCATGATAGTGGTCATTGCTATAGTTGTGTTTCCATGTAGGAGTTGATGATGTTGTTTTCGGGATGTGCTTTCCATGAATTTATTTTAGTTGTATATGCATTTGTTATGCATGCTGATGTTTATATATTATTACACATGTATTTTCATGGTTATGGTTATGCATGTGTATAGGCTAGAGATGCTTTGTGATGGTAATTGTTGTGTTCTTGTGTCGTCATGATGCTATTGGTTTTTATGATGCTATTGTGTTGGGTGAGATAAAGCAGGAGATGTAGATCATCAAAGCGAGGTTGCAACATTGGACCTCGGGGTAAGATTAGATTGTCATACAGGTTTGTATGATGGGCATGTAGGTATGTTGTTTAATGGTTGTTATAAGAATTAGGGTTATGCACATTCTTGTCATTTTATTATTGTTGTGGTTACATGCATGATAGATGCTAGTTGGTCAGTGTGGTCATATGCATGTGTCAGATAGTCATGCATGGTAGTAACTTGTTGTTGTATGCATTGTTGTTGTTGCTTTATGTTAGTTAACTTGATGATTATGTTATATGTTCTTGATGAGTATGTTATATGTTAACTTGTTGGTTTTATATGATAGTTAACTTGATGGTTATGTTATATGTTGTTGATGAGTATGTTATATGTTAACGTCTTTTTATTTTATGTTAGTTTACTTGATGATTAAGGTTGTTTCATTATGATATTGATGTTATATGTATCGTGTTGATCTAGATTGGTCTATGTAGATGATTATGGTTATGGTTATGACATTCAGGTATGAGATGATATAATTGTGATATTGTGTCGCACTAATCTAGACTGACTTGTGCAGATGTGATAGCCTCCCATGAGATACATTGAGGTGTGAGTTTGATTATGTCGTCACTTTGGTTTATCTAGCATGGTATGTTTACAAATTGATTAAATTTTTAATTTATTGCATGATATGAGTATGTGTTTATAAGATTTTCTAAAGGAATGATTTTGTTTTAAGATGGTTTTACTAACACATTATGTGTTGAGGCAGCTGATATATACTTGAGTGCAAGTGAGTGCTAGTTGCAGTGTTATGATTCAAGACTATGAGTTGATTGTTGATTAAGACATGATTGATAGTCTTGGTAGGGGTTAATTCCAATTACTAGATATGATGTCTTGATCTTTAGAACATGTAACTGACATGTGTGAGAAATCACAAGGCAACATGCTTGGCACAACAAGGTAAGGTAACTGGTATATTGTTATATTTATTTATACATTAACAACTATGTGGTTAAGACAATATGATGTAGGGGATTGCATGGAAAAAGAGGCTTCCATGAAAACTTGAAGAAGGCTCAGGTTGAAATTTCCCTTGGAAGCATTGGAACCCATGGTAATTGAGTCATGGTGTCTGTTGCTAGTTTTGTGCTTTCAGCCTTTTGTGAATTGTTTTTTCTTGATTGTATTATTGTTGGTTCTCTATTTTTTCTTCTTGTTTGTGTCTCGTCTTGCCTTTCTTATGTTTTAAGAGTCTTGGGAATTTGTTGGGAAAGAGGAAAGTTAATGGAGCTTGGGAATAGTTGAACAAAACTCAATAGATAATGTAAAACTCAGATGAAGCTTGATGCATAAATAAGGGAAACTGAAGGCAAGAATATGACAACCAAATAGATTGGTTAGGCCCATTGAGGTAAATGGACAGTGGTAGGACAGTGATGAGGAAGGTAACATAAAAGGTAAAGTAAATGGATTTGAGGTGTCAGATGCCTTAGCTAAGTTGGGAACTATTGTTCTCAATGTGGTGCGTGTTGTGAATGGATAAAGGGAGTTCTCTTCACCTTGACCTTATGATGTCTAGTAATTATGTTGTGATCATGATTATGCTAATGTCTATATATGTATACATGTATGCATATATGTATGTCATTGTGTAACAGAGTCGTCAAGGATCATAATTATTCAGCTCATATATATATATAATAATATGATATATATATATATATATATATATATATATATATATATATCATTGTGTATAAGAGGGTCATCGAGGATCATTCTTGTGGAGGAATGATTGCTTATGTAGGTGAATGATAGGAAGAGGTTCTTGGTATCGAGTGGGAAGAGTAGCCCTAATAAATCTATGAGGTTAGTATCATGTGGATATGAATTGATATTGTGCGGTATATTATATGTTTATGTTATGGAAGGTAATGCTGAGATATACTTCAACAGAATGAAAACAATGTGATCTACAACATGTTCGGATAAGCATGGATGGCAGAGACATTGGAAGAAATGTTACTTGGTAAGGACAATGTGATCTTAGGATGTGTAGTATTAGTGTTGTGTACATGTAGCATATGTAGTATTGTGTACATATGATGTTGTGTGCCTATTGTATATATGGTGTTGTGTTTATCTTGCATAGGTAGTGTTGGGTATAGATGGTGCTATGCACATGTTGTATATGTAGTGTTGTGTACATATGATATTGTGTGCATGTTGGATATGTAGTGTTGTCCGCATATGGTGCTATGTGGTGTTGTGTACATATGGTGCTATGTGTTGTTGTGTACATATGGTGCTATGTGGTGTTGTGTACATATGGTGCTATGTACATGTTGTATAAGTAATGCTATGTACATATGGTGTTGTGTGCATGTTGTACATGTGGTGATATGTACATATGGTGTTGTGTACATGATTGTACATGTGGTGATGTGTGCATGTGGTGTTGTGTACATGTTGTACATGTGTGTTGTGTGTAGGTGGTGTTGTGTACATGTTGTACATGTGGTGCTATGTACATGTGGTGTCATGTACATGTCGTGCATTTGGTGCTGTGTACATGTTGTACATGTGGTGCAGTCTACATGTGGTATTGTGTACACGTTGCACAGGTGGTGCCGTGTACATGTGATGTTGTGTACACATTGTGCAAGTGGTGTTGTGTAAATGTTATACATATGGTACTAGTGTACATGTGGTATTGTGTGCATGTCATACATGTTGTGTTGTGTACATGCGGTACTACGTATGTGCATTGTGTAGTCGTGACATCGTGACAAGTGTATTCATTGTACATCAGGTGTAGGTGTATTTATTATATTGTGATGTACACTGGGTGTAGGTGTTTTATTATGTTGTGATGTACACCGGATGTAGGTGTATGTGTTGTGTTGTATGCCAAATGTAGGTGTATGTATTGTGTTGTACACTGGGTGTATTTGTGTGTGTTGTGTTGCATGATGATCGTAGATGCATGTATTTTGCATTTTTGTACACTGTCTATGGGTGTATGCATGTGATGTACAATGTGTGTATGTGTACATGGTTGAAGAGAAGAAAAGGCACTAGGTGCTTTCCGGGTGTGGCAACCAATCCTGTGTGTGTATGGAAAGGAAAAAGGTAGAATAAAAAGACCAATTAAAGGATAAGTATCAATATTTTATTTCAATTTTGTTATGCATGTGATCTATGACTCTAATTTATGATGGTTAGATGTGATGTATGATTCTGGTTATTATGATTGCATGCGATTCATGATTTTGATCTATGATGGTTATGTTTTGAGCTAACTGAATGTAACATGTTTATACATAATGATTTGATCAAGAGTTAGTTTTCCTTGTTGTGATAGGAAGTAAATAGAGTTACCGGTGTACCTTATTGACGAGCTACCAATGAGGTATTCTTTTAAATTATCTCAATTTATTTTAAATATAATGAAAGTTGAAAATGACTACAAGAATTAGCAGCAACAACGAAAAGGAATTGGAACAAGCAACAATATGTTGATAAAGCACTTCAAGAGTAGGTCCATTGTGGGAAACTAGTACCTAGTAGTGTCCATTTATTTCCATGAACATGCTATGACTAGTATGATGGTTTTGAGGCAAGGATATGCCTTGGTTTTTGGACCTTCCAATGTGAGGAAACCTTGCCAAGGGAGGGCTCACCTGAGGGACTGTATAACAAAGAAGGGGATGCTCGTAGAAATTGGAAGGTGTGTGACTACACAAAAGGGGGTGACAGGATTTCCTGAGGGACTATGTAGTAGAGAAGGGAAGGTTGGGGATGGATTTGTTTTGATCATTAGCATTACCAGATGGAATTATATGCACATTGGGAGTGTGCCCTGGAACAATGAGATGGCAACTATTCATTAAGAGGACAAGTAGCGTGGGATTGTACTGCTAGACGTTGGATGCAATTTTGGTTTTGACAGTGGATTCTGGACCTCTTGGTACTACTTTTGAGGGTGGAGGTGTGAGCCTCTGGATTCAATTGTTGCTAATATGAGCATTGTATCCTTCTATTTTCTAGCCAAGAAAATGTTCATATGTGTATATTATTGTAAATATTGTATCGAGCTAGATTTATAAAGCTCCATAGACAATATGAATATTTACTAGTTGAATAAAATGTGCATTAGTATATGTGGTTGTTATTACAAATATTATAATGAACTATGTTATAAAGCTCTAGTATGAGGTATGTTTTCATGTTTTCAGCAGGATGTCATTGTAAATATTGCAATGAGCTATGTTATAAATCTCCATGGGAAGTATGTTTTTCTTTTCGGTAGTCTTGTTGGTTGTAGGTGTCATTGAACACCAAGGACAATTTTCCCCTAAGGGGGAGGGTTTTGTAACAACCCTAGTTAAAAATCCCTGTAAATATAAAAATAAGACCAATGAGACATGTATTCCAAGCTGAACGTTGGGAAAAACATCTTGGTGGGTGTTCATTTAAGTTATTATGGCTAAAGTAACTTGGAAAAGGTAATGGCAAAGGATTTGGAAAGGAAAAGAGGCATTTATTGGAATTTATTTATGAAAATAAAGGAAAAGAGGAGAAAATGAAGGTGAAAGGTCATAGCTTGCATGTGAGGAGGAAAATGAAGGAAAAATAATGGAAAATGAAGAAAATAAAGGCTTCAATGGTAAAAAGGCTTCTGAGGACTAGTTCATAGACTTTTTTTTCAGTTCAGTTTTGGAGTTCTCCCTCTATTATCTCTCTCATAATATTGGACACTTAGAGTTTCTTGGAGCACCATTGGAGGAGTGTGACATACATGGGATTTGGAGAAATAAGGAAAAGGAAAATTAGGAAAGCATAAGAGGACATCAGGGTCAAAAACTACATTGGGTTTTTCTTGTAGGTACCAAGTTGCATGTATGATTTCCTTGCTAGATTTGGCATGCATGGCATATGCATGTGGTTATTTGGTTATGATCTTTCGACATAAGCATAGAGGGTTTCCTAGATTGATAATGGTTTTGCCTTGCTTTGCCATTTCCTAGATAGCCATGGTGATGTGGGTTTTACTTTCATTTTTTGGTTGGTTCTCATATTCCTTTGGTTGTGGATTGAATTATTAGGTCTTGGAGCCTTGGTTCGACAAACGCTCTGGAAGCCCTGTAATAGCTTAAGTTGAATTACTAGTCCTGGAGCCTCGGTTGGACAAATGCTCTGGAGCCCTTGGTGGGTTGACTTACTAGTCCTAGAGCCTTGGTTGGCAAAACGCTTTGTAGCCCAAAAATAGCTACGAGTTTAGTTACTAGTCCTGGAAGCCCTGGTTGGAACAAATGCTCTAGAACCCTATACAACTTGGGTAGAGATCGATCTGGTGATGGTTAGTGATATCCGGCTGTGAGGTGGAATCAATGGTTGAGGGTTGATGTGGTTTTTCCTTTGGAATCCATGGTTTGGTTTGGGTTGGTTTATTCCATGATATCCCACATTCATGCTTGGAATATGGCATGGGGGTGATTGGCTGAAGAAAGATTTGGCTCAACATAGTCTATGGTTGGGTGGTATGTGGAAGTCCCTACATTGGTTGGAATTTTCAAATATTAATATGAGGTATTTTCTATTGTGACCTATGAGCATATGTATTGATTATGATGGTGATATTATGGTTAGGTTGACATTGTTTATATGTTGGTTATTTGCTGGATTCTATGTTGGTTATTCGTTGTTTATATGATGTACAATTCTATGGCCCTAAACATGTTTGATGAATATATGAATGGTTAATGAATGCATGGAATAATAGATGTTATTTCAGCTATTATGAGAGGGCATTAGATCTCCTTGGTCATTCTTAGATAAGTTTCAGACCCTTATGTTTACTTATGCATTCATGACCTGTATATTGTATGTTTTCCATGTGTTTGATGAAATGTATGTCATGGTTGGGCTTGGATAGGTCAAGTCCTTGATAAAGTTTTGTGTTATAAGCTTTCTCTTCATGTCATTTGTTTTTTGGAAAGTCTCAACCAGTTTTGGGTAGTGGTTGGGATCCTAGCCCTGAAAAATGGCTTAAATCTCTCAGTATATGGCACAAAACTGGCTAAAAAAGACTATAGTCTCTCCATTGCAAGCTTGTGGGAGTGACTAGAGGCCTATAGTAGCATGCATTCAGGCTTGTGCATGCGATTGGGAGTTTTTCAGTGAAAAGACAATTTGACTCAGGGCTTGGGCACTTGGAGGGGTGATTTAGCTCCTGTGGGTCCTTTAGCTCCCGAGGAAGGTCAACAAGGTTTTTTTGTGTCAATTCCACTTCCTTAAGGTGATCTAAGAGGTTGAATTATATCATATTAACTCTTCGTCACATGTTTACCCTAGTGGACTAGTTAGCTTGGGTAAATGTGGGAGGAGGGTGTTACAAGCATTGACCATTGAGGTAAGAATACTTGGGAGTATAATACCTTCTTGAGTAGCTTAACCTTTGTTCATGGAAAGGTTGTCTTTCCCAAGTATAGTTTGACCCTTCAGTATTTTGTTGAGTCCTACTATTCTGATTATTGCTTCCTCTTACAACATTGACGTAGCTTTTTATAACCGTTTCAGAGGATTTCATAGGATCTGATGTTTCACCATTTGGATTGTATCCAAGAACTATCTTGATTAGTGGAGAGTGCTAAAAATTAATGATTTCCTCTAAATTTTTATATCCCTTAGCAAATCTAAGATTTAGAGCCTTAGTTTTCTCAAGTTCCTTTCTTAGTCCCACAATTTCAAGTTCTAAATTTTCACAGTGTTTTTCCTTTTCTTAGACTTGTTTCTTCAAAGCTTCTCTTCTACCAATTTAGCCTCTTCTAGATAGTTGTTTAGCTTGGTTATTTATTCAAATAGGTTGTTTTCTTTATACATATTGACTTCCTTTTCTTGATTCGTGTTTATGACCCTAAGTCTATCAATTTCTTCTAGAGCATCCTCAAAGTCATGATTACTATAAAAATCATCTACACATTGTTCTTCAAATTCCATAATTAATTGGAAATCTTGATATGATTCATCATCCTCATAATTAGAAGAATATTCACTATCTTCATGTGTATAAAAACTTTTCTTGCTAGTAAAACCTCTTTTGACATTCTTCTTTGAAACATTCTTTCCTTTTTCATGATTTTATTTATAAGGACAATTAGCAACGCAATGGCCTACTCTTCCGCTGGAAAAACATTTGAAAGGAAGTTTACCTTTGAACCTACCGGTTCCTACTTGGAGCTTCTTTACAAAATTCACTTCTTCTTCATTTGAAATGTAACTTGTATCTTTAGGCTCTCCCTTTACTTTCCCTTTGTTTGTGGCTTTTAATGTTACTTCTCTAACACGTGATGTATCCATTTTTCTCATCTCATAAGCTGTCAAGATCCTATGGAGTTGTTCAATGGTAAGATATTTCAAATCCTACATTTTATCAATGGCAGAGACTTTGGAATTGAACTTTGGGGTTAGTGGTATCAAAATTTTTAACAACAATAATATCCTTTATTTCATCACCAAGACCTTTCATTGTGTTAACAATATTGTCTACTCTAAGGAAAACACTTGCAATGCTTTCACCATCATGCATTCTAAGAGACTCATACTGAATTCTATATGATTGAAGTTTAGCACTTTTTACCTTAGAGTCAGCTTCATAGCTTTGAATAAGATTATCCCATATTGCCTTTGTGGTGCTGAACTGCATGACTTTCAAAAAACTCAGATTCAACCAATCCTCTCAAGATAGCATTTACAACCTTTGCATTGTTCCCATACTATTTATTTTCTACATCATCTATGAGAATGGAGGTTGGATATTGATATCCACCTTCAACAATTGCACATGCATCAACTCGTAGTGCCTGCAAATATGATATCATTATGACCTTCCAAAAAATAAAGTTAGGTCCATTAAACAAAGGTGGCTTGGTGGAAAATACTCTCTCTTTACTACTGATCTTGATAGATATCCATTTAAGTGATCAAGTCTCCTAGATGGACTTGCTCTGATACTAATTGTTGGAAATACTGGGGGGGGGAATCAATATTTCATGCCCAATTAAAAATTTACTTAGAATATATTTTTTTTTTCAATTCATCTGATCCATAATTTTATTACCAAAATTATATGAGATGTATCAATGATTATGAGTAGTATTCATCATAAAACAAGTAAACCATAGAATGCAATCCACATCAACACATCAACATAAAACACATAGGAGCATCAATATTTTAAGTGGAAACCCAATGAGGGAGAAAAAAATGTTGTTGTTGTCTTTGTCTTCTTATTTTATTATAAAGAAAAATTCTCTCATCATGGTCTTGTACTAACACAAAATATTGCTAGTACACAGACTCCTACCTGTAGGAGGCTACAACCTCCACTTTTTCTCCAATTTCCACTATAAGGGAGCTACAACCCCGTGATATTATTTACCATCTCCTACCGGAAGGAAGCTCCAACTCCCTCATTGAAGGCTGTAACCCTTAGAACCTCATGGACTATGTTTCACAATCTTTCACACTCGAACCACATGTCAACCAATCATCAAAACCTATTGAAAACCTTTCATCGATTTTAAAAACGGTCCCACATCCTGCAATAAACTCAAACCAAGATACCAAATGAAGCATTCAACTAATCAAATCAAAAGCACTTAAAATCAAACAAAAACAAATTCATTGATTCATAACATCACTAAACATAATGCACATGAACAAGTATTCATAAGGAACCCATATATGCATCAAATACATTAGCAGATATAAAAAAATCATATGTTTTTGTCACACATATATCTTTGCCCTATCATCATAACATATCAACCTTCCATTTCCCCTGCAGAGAAAAGAATTATTGGCTCCTTAATTATTTTTAGATCTAAGCATCGAACCAAACTTCTTGCTCACTAGTGCGCATCTACACTAGAATACATAAGACTCTTTGAATTTGCACACATAATTTCTTCCATCACTCCTCTTTTTATAGATTCTTGAGCCCATCAATACTAAGGGGAAAAACCGTTGATTTCTACTTACCACAGACATCAGTACCATTGTAAATAATTGAAAAGATAAAAATGACCCACGCACAAAGTTTAAGGAGGAAAACACCCACAAAGCCCAAATTTTGAGCAAAAAGGTGATTCCTTCCACCCTGGAATATAAATTATTGTGGGATGATAATATGGGTGCACAAAATTTTAATATTAAATTTGACCCTTTTATTCAATTTCCGCAACAATGGCTTTCCCTTAAACCTTCTCTTTTATACCTCTTTGGGTATCGGGATTTCCATGACCCTCTTTTATCTCTTTTATACCTCTTTGGGTATCGGGATTTCCATGACCCTCTTTTATCTCTTTTATACCTCTTTGGGTATCGGGATTTCCATGACCCTCTTTTATAGTTTTGGATTGGGCATACGTGACACCGTCCCTTAAACCTCGAAAGTCGCTCATAATATATATATATATATATATATATCCACCGTGTCATAACTTCTATATACGTAATCCCACTTATAACAACTCGATGCATCGCAATAACCATTTTAATACAACCTTTGGGTTGGAAAACTTCCGGGCATGACCTACCTTGGCCACATGAGCTTGTTTGCAAACGCTCGGTGCAATGGGAAAATAATTTATATAAATTGCTAGAGTGGAACCTCCTTGTGGGAGATGCTCTTTCTTTTGTCCCATTTACTATAGCCCAAAACAATGGTAATTGAAGTTTATAAACGTTTCCAAGGTAAAGCCTCTAGGTGGAGCCCACTACTGCATGTAATACACACATTTTAAAATGCCACTACTATTTATACCATGTGTGCCTGCTAGCTGCAACCTGACGTGATGGAACATGGAGTTTATATAAACTGCCGGGGTGGAACCTCTGGTTGGGACCTACTACACCACACACTACTCCATGCTATTCTATTGGTCATTAACACCTGCCCCACTACCACGCAGTCCTACTCCTCGTAGCCCAATATAATGAAAATAAATGCTTATAAAGCCACCTAGGTAAAATATTTGGGTGGGATCCATTCCTCCACTTGATGCATTTTTTTATTGAATGATTGGCAACTGTTCCATGTAATTTGCTTGAATACTTGGCCCACAATCCCAACCTTGACTATTGGAAATGAGTTCACTACTGAGTGGGGTGGGGTGAATCTGTAGTGCAAGGGTTTATTTCTTCTTAGAACTTATTATCAAGACAACCAAGAATCAATAACCTATTAACTAACATATGAATACATAGAAAATCAACATGTAAGAATGCCATAAACAAAATGAGAAACATGCACATAGATGGACACAAGTTTTTTGGTGGAAAACCCTCTCCAGGGAAAAAAACCACCCACTACTGCTGCTGCTCAAATATCTATTATGTTGAACAAAGTTTTACATAAAGGAGAAACCACCCAATAGTTGGAAGACTTGAATTCTAAGACAATTATACTAGCAACACCAGATAGAAAGGCTCTTCTCTCATGACTCTACGAACACCCATTTGGTAGAAGCCACCATGACCAATGAGCCTTGCCTAATACCACTAGGCTCTGAAGAAATATGCTTCTCATTCTGATTTGCTGGCTAGAAAGCCTCCACCTTCTATACACACTATCTATTATGACCTCAATGCCCTCAACATCTCCATGTGAACCACGTTTCAAAATATTTCAGACTAGGCTCTCAAACTTGCTCAACATGAGAAATCAAACAACCTATCTTTGATCAGATCTGAAAATAAAATCCGACAATCACACACCTAGCACGGCTATATGTAATAAATATGCAAGATAAAACACTGTAGCACACACTCACTCTCACACAAAAACAACTTCTCGCACCATTATACCATTACTCCAAATACTCACAAAATTATATGTCAAAATAACCTCAACAATCTCCAATCTATACCTCGGGAAAATACCATGGTTATCCCAATGCCACGGATAAATACCATGGTAATCTCCAAGTCTATACCATGGGTATATTATGCCAATACCACAGACCCTTGTACCATAGTAATCTCCAATAAAATACCATAGGTAGATACCATGTTAATACCAATACCAAATGTCGACGTGGACAATACCAAGGTAATGATCTGCTAATAATTGGAACTATAACCGTGCACACAAAGCATGGAAGACTCAGCTCAGCTGCAACTTCACCCACAAGACTACATCTGTGTAGTTAAGAGCCTATAACTGCACACATGAAATTGACTCAATGTGGTTGTGGGAAAGTATAGGGGAAATTTTTTTTTATATCAAACCTCTACCAACCTATCCCACAACTCTCCCAACACCTGCACCACTGTGCCATAACAACATGCGCCATAACAACATACCATAACATCTGACATAAACCAAAAATGCCACCTACAACACAAGCATCTTCCATACATGCCTAGGTTGAATTCAATGCCAACCATCAATCACTGCAACCAACAACTGCATCATCAATGCCAACATTGATTGGTTGGGCTCTTCACATCGGCCTGGTCCTAGTCAACCCACCTATTCCCGTTGAGTGCTCCTCTTGTCCTTCCGGGATACAATCTTCAACCTAGTGCTGTAAGTTGACGAATTTTCCTTAAGTCTGTCTCCTAGTGCTGTCAAGTGAAAAACTTCCATCCTTTAAGTGTTGCATTCACATGAACCTATATCTGCCAAACATTGCTTCATTTCTCTCACGGCCTTGAATCTATACTGCACCATTGTTAAGATATATATATATATATATATATAATAATAAATATAAGGGTAACAACCCTGATTAAAATTCCATGTAAAAAAATATAATACTACAGTTGATGGGACATGTATTCCAAGTTGAATGGTGGGAAAAATTTCCTAGTGGGTGTTCATTTCAGTTATTATGGCTAAAGGAAATTAGCAATGGAAATGGAAAAGGATTTGGAAAGGCACGAGGCATTAATTGGCATTTTATTTATGAAAATAATGGAAATAGGAGAAAATTAAGGTGAAAGGCCACAAGTTGCATGTGAGGATGAAAATGAAGGAAAATAATGGGAAATCAAGAAAACATAGGCCTCATTAACAAAAAGGCTTTTGAGGATTAGTGGGTAAGATTTTGATAGGTTTTGATGGATCTCTCTTCTATTCTCTCTCTCATACTCTTGGATACTTAGAGTTTTCTTGGAGAACCCTTGGAGGAGTGTGGCATACTTGGAGTTTTGGAACAAGAAGGCAAAGGAAGAGCACAAAAGCGTAAGAGGACATTGAGATAAAAAACTACAACCAATTTGATTTGTAGGAACTGAGTTGCATGTATGTTTTCCTCACTATTTTTGGCATGCATGGCATATGCATGTGGTTGTTGATTATGATCTGTCATGGGCATGGAGGATGGTTGGGACTAAAAGTGGATTGCCTAGCCTTGCCTTTTCATGGATAGATATGGTGATTGTGGATTTATTTTCCTTTTTTTTGTTTTGGTTGGTTCTCATGTTTCCTTAGCTTTTGTTGAGTTATTAGTCCTAGAAGCCCTGATTGGACAAACACTTTGGAAGCCTTGTAACAACTTGGGTTGAGTTACTAGTCCTAAAATCCTTGGTTGAACAAACACTCTGGAAGCCCTTGGTGTTTTGAGTTACTAGTCCTGGAAGCCTTGGTTGGAAAAACACTTTGGAAGCTCAGTACAAGCTATGGGTTGAGTTACTACTCTTTGAAGCCTTTGTTGGGAAAATGATCTAGAAGCCCTGGAAGGTGTGGATGGAGACCAATCTGATGATGGTTTTGTGATTTCTGACTATGAGGTGGAATCACTATTTTATGGGTTGAGGTGGATTGCCTCAGGAAGCCCTGGATGGTTTTGGATTGATGTGTTCTATGAGATCCCACATTCATGCTTGGAATATGGCATGGGGGTGAATGGATGAAGAGAGATTTGGCTCAACCTTTCTACAGTTGGGTGGAATGTGGAAGTCCCATCTCGGGTTTGGATTTTGCATCACCAATAGGAGGTTAATTATTCTTGTATTTCTATGAGTACTATACTAGTTTATATGTGGATTATATGGTTGTTGTTTCCTTGGTATTTCTGTTGTTATTATGCTGTTTATGAATATGTATTATGGAAGTGGCTATGTGTGGATCCCATCATGTTTTTACTTGTATATCAATGAACATTGTTTCAATGGCCTAATGGATGAAACTGCAACTAACGTGATAAGGAAACAATGCTTCATAACGAATCTCAGATAAGTATGATACCCCTATGCTTAGATCCAATGTTTACACTTGTAGATTACATATTTACGATATGTTTGATGAAATGCCTATAATGGCTAATAGAGGTTGAGCCAAGGTCTTATTCAAGTAATTGCATTAGTACTGTTATTTCCATGATATATTACTATTCTGAAGGTGTCATTCAATTATGGGCAGTGACCTAACTTTGCGCCTGAAAAAGTGGCTTAAATCCTGGGGATGTTGGCACAAAACTGAGTAGAATTATCCATGGACGTTGGCTTGCAGGCTTGTGAGAGCGTCAAAAGGTCCCAGGACACTGGCATGCTCATAACATGAGAGCGGCTAGAGGTAAAGTAGTCCAAAATGTCAGTGGGACCTAGGGGCTGGTTGGAATAAAGGTTGAGTTGGTTCCCGGGGGTCCTAATGTTGACGTTGAATGTCTGTATGGTGTGCTTCCATCAGTTCCACTTCCTTAACATGACTTAGAAGGTTGAATCATATATTAGTTTCCTCTCATCGCATGTTTACCCCAACTGGCCGGTTTCTTGGGTAGATGTGGGAGGAGGGTGTTACATAAGGGATTATAGATATCTAGTTATCACACTTCTTTGTGTGAATTCTACACTAAGAACATTTACTATTTCCATCAAGGACAACACCAAAGCCGTATTTCCAACACTCTTTCCATAATCAAAGACAAAATTATTCAAGAGAGTACTTCACTCCTGGGTATTCTTACTTCAATAGTCAATGCTTTACTTGTCATAACTTTGGTCACAAGGAAATTCATTGTGTTTTTTATGAAACTATCAAGACTAGAGAAGTAAGAAATCAACATAATATGAACAAGAAGTCATTCAATAATGATTTCTCTCCTCTTTTATATGAAGTTGAAGCACTTTTTGCAATAACTTTGGACATGTAGAAACTAAGTGCAGAAACAGGATGATCCCATCTTATCAACATGAGAAGAAGTCAGAGCCTCTTAAGTTTTGGAAAAGGAAGATTACTTCTTCTTCTGAAAAGTGTGGTTTGGTGCTATATGCAATATATCAAGAGAATATATGGTACATTTGCAACAATTTCTGGAAACATATGATAGGTGGAAAAGATAAGTTTGTTTCCTTTAATGAAATTAAGAAAGAAATAAATGTCTCTTTGGTAACAATTTTCCTACTTTTATTAAAGGAAAAGGATATATGATCTTAAAATAAAAGATCAAAGCTGAAAATGTATTTTTTTTTTTTTATGGATTAAAACATAATTTGATGTGTTAGTCAAATTTGTGATCAAGGGCATGAAGTTATTTTCAGATCTAAAAATTGCTTGGTCAAAGAATTGGGGACATGTAAAATCATAATCAAAGGAACCAGAACTCCAGACAATGTATAAATCTTAGAAGGAGACAATGAACATTGCATCTTGATAAAAAACTAAAGAAATATGGTTATGAAATAAAAGGTTGGGACATATTATCTTCAATACACTATATAAACTAAGCAAGAACAAATTTTCTTTATAACTTGCCAAACATCATACCACCAGAAAATATCATTTGCAAATCATGTTAGTTTGTTAATAAATCAAGAGTTCAATTCAAGGCCAAAGAATGTTCATAAGGTAAACCTCTTGAATTAATGCATACAAATTTATGTGGACCTATGAAGAAGTCTCCTCGTGGTGAACAATAATTCATGTTATTAATTGATGAATTCACTAGAATGTGTTGGGTTAGCTTGCTAAAGTTTAAAGTTGAGGCCTTTGATACGTTTAAAATATCCAAGGTTATGGTAGAGAATGAATTGGAATTGAAAATCAAATTTCTTAAATCTGATAGAGGAGGGGAGTTCATATCAGATGAATTCTTTTTTTTTATTATTAGCATGGTGTCAAAAGACAATTATCCATAGCTAAAACTCCTCAACAAAATGGATTTGTAGAACAAATGAACAAAATACTTCAACAGATGGCACGTGCTATGCTTGATGAATTTGGAGTACCCCACACTTTTTGGGGAGAAGCAATACAAACAACAATATATATCCTTGACAAAGACCACGTATGAGTCAATAGTGAAAAACCACTGCATGAACTCTAGTATGGCCAACCCACAACTGTGAAGTATTTTTAAATTTTTGGAAACAAGTTCTTTATCAAAAGAAATGATGATAAGCTTAGAAAATTTGAACCTAGAGGTGATGAAGGAATTCTTCTTGGATATTCTTCTAGAAGTAAAGGGGACAGTTATAATAAGAGGCTTCAAAAGATTGTTGAATGTGTATATGTAGTAGTTGATGAAGGTTCTACATGTCCTAAAAAATAGATACAATCAGATTATGAAGAAATCCCCACTAACATCTAGGAAATTGTAGGAGAAGAAGAAGGAGAAGCATCAAAAGAAGAAAATCAAAATGTAAGTATGCCAAAAAAGACTCCATTCAGGTATGTGTAGAAGAATCATCCCGAATCCCAAATTCTATGTGATAAATACAAACTCGAAGAACGTTTGTTGGATCATCTAGTCACATAGCTTTATTATCTACTATTGAACGTCAAAATGTGAATCAAGCAAGAAAATATGAATGCTGGATTAAGGCAATGAATGAAGAACTTAACTAAATAAAAAACAATCATATGTGGGAATTAGTTCCAAGGCCTCAAAATAAAAATTTAATTGAGACCAAATAGGTGTTTAAGAACAAATTAAATGAAAATGGAGAATTATTTAGAAACAAAGCATGACTTGTTTTCAAAGGGTATGTTCAACAGGAAGGAATAATTTTTGAAGAAACATTTGCACCTGTAGCTTGAGTTGAAGCTATTAGAATGTTCCTTGCATTTTCCTACTTTCATAATTTTAAAGTATATTGGATGGATGTTAAATCTACATTCTTAAATGGGGATTTAGAAGAAGAGGTCTATAATGAAAAACCTAAAGGCTTCATACTTGGAAATGACAAGAACCTTGTTTGCAAACTTAAGAAGGCCTTATATGGGTTTAAACAAGCTCCTCAAGCTTTGTATTATTGTCATGAAAGATATATTTAACAATAGGGGTTCAAGAAAGGATCTGTAGATAACAAACTATATATCGAAAGAAAAAAAGACAAACTATTGGTAGTAGTGGTTTATGTTGATGGCATCATATTTGGGAGTAATGTTGAATCTATGAACCAAAGTTTTTCTTTAGCCATGCAATAAGAATTTGAAATGTCTTTACTTGGTAAAATAACATTCTTTCTTGGTCTATAGGTATATCAAACTAAGGATGATTTTTTCCTTTCTCATACTAAATATCTCAAGAAGATCATGAATAAATATGGATTAAAAGATTGTAAACATGTTTGCACACCTATAATAACATGTTGTAGTCTCAACCAAGATGATTATTTTTCAGCTATTAATCAATATGAATATAGATATATGATTGGAAGTTTACTCTATCTTACAGGTACTAAACCAAATATTATGCATGAAATTAGCATAGTCATAAAATTCCAAGCAAATCCTAAATAAACTAATCTCAAAGCTATTAAAAGAATATTCAACTATTTGCAGGGAACTCAAGATCTGGACTATAGTATCCCAAGAACACAAATTTTACACTACAAGCCTATACTGATGTAGATTGGGATGGTAGCATTGACGATTGCAAAAGCACAAGTGGAGGATATTTCTTCTTGGGATAATGCTTAGTCTCTTGGTTAAAAAAAAAAAAGCTCTATAGCCTTATAACTTTTTGAAGAAAAATACGTTGCAATTGTAAATTGCTATACTCAACTACTTTGGATGATTCAAACACTGTAAGATATACAAGTTCATTGTCCAAAACATGTGCCTATTCTTTGTGACAATATAAGTTCCATTAGTATTTAAAAAAACCCAGTTATGCATTCAAATACTAAACACATTCCAATAAAGTATTATTTTCTTCGAGAGCAAGTCTTGAAGTAGAAAATAAGGTTGGAATATGTTCCTTCAAGAGAAAAATTGCATATCTATTCGCCAAACCTCTTCCACGTGATTCGTTTTGAATAAATTCGACAACAGTCAGGAATGATTTCTTCTTCTTCCCTTTGCTAATTGCTTTGATACAACAAGAAGTATGAACTTAAGAGGAGTTGTGGCTAAACAAAAAATAATATTTTATAGGTTATATGCGCTTATTATGATGGATAGTCGCGTACATGGTTCTTAACTTAGAAAGTCATGTATGTTTCTCTAAGGTGAAAAAGAAGTGACATAAATTCAGGGGGAGCTTTTCATATGCTTCCATAATTTAATTATTGGCATTATGGTTTTGAAATTGGTTTGTTGCAGTCTGTTGATGATGGCCACATACTACTAAGAATGTATGAAAAGATGTTGGTCCATGATGAGTTTATGAGTTGTTGTAAAATATTGTTGTCTATCTATCTCTTTTGCTTGCTGACATCTTCATTGATGAGGATGATATAATGTGATCATGATTGGTGATGAAGAGTTGACATAGGTTCATGGGGAGAATCTTCCATACTTCCAATGGATCGTTGTTGACATTATGTTTTCTTGAGCACTACTTATATAACATTTGTTTCTTGCATAGTTCATGGTTTTTGCTTCTATGGTCTACCTTCTTACAATTATTTCTTACTACTGAAAGATATTATATATATATATATATTGGTGCTATCATTGGCTAATATTCGATATGTTGTTGATCAATCCTATTCTACTTAATGGCTTACGATGCCGAAGAGGTCATATGTACTTTTGGATATTCATGTAATTTTTTCATATAGCCTTGTACTTACATTGCATATCACTAGAAGGTCCATCTTTTTCTCAGGGGGAGCATGGTCAGTATGTAGATTTCATGGTTTCTATCAACACGACAAATATATAGTGTTGAACTTCTCTCAACATGGTTCTACCTTTTTCCCTTGATGTCAAAGGGGGGAGAGAATACTTGGTGTTTTGTAGGAGGTTTCCATCAAGTCCAAAGGGGGAGATTGCTAGCATTATGACAAATATGTTGCCCTTGATTCAACATGGATATAAAATGTGCTTTCCTTGATGTCACCTTATTATATCTAGGATGCACGATGATTCTTGATTTAGAAATGATATGGATGCTTGTACATGAGTTGCATAGGATTAGGAAGAACATTGGCAGCTTAGTCACAAGTTTAATTTGAAGAAGATTGAAGAGGTTGAAGTTTACAAAACCTCACACGACCCTTGAGAAGAAAAGTCACATACATACGCAGGTTTTATGAAGAAAAATAGCGTACGTGATCCTACCCATGGAAAATAAAAAAAATGAGCATTTTTCATGGTAATCTCCCTAGTTTTCTATTGGAAACGTCTATTTCATCCCAAAAACAATTACTAACAAAAAACCCAAGTGATTTTGTTGTGGTATCGGGAAGGAAAAACGCCATAAAAGGAGAAGGATATTGAGTATTTGGTGTGTGCATTTGCTGAATAATTCATTTTTGACTTGATCTTAAACAAGTATGCACTAAAGAGAAAGGAGAAGGCTCAAATCTAAGAGATCTGAAAGTGTATTGGAAATCTAATGGATATGCTTGTTTGATTTACTTATTCTAGAAAGTTGACTTGCAAAGTGTGTTCATGGGCATGATATTTTAGATATTTATGATGATAATGATGTGATTGTAGTTGTTTCATATTTAGAGTTGAAATTGTTGTGACACATGATGGGATGTTAGGGTTTGATGTATGTGTTGAGATATATATGCAAGTTGTATTCCTCAATATCACACACATATTCAGATTTGCCCCATAATAGTCACATATACAATCTGAGTTATTGTGATTGATTAAATATTGCTGCTTGTTGCTGGGTCTTGTTGATGTTGTCACTGTACTATATGAGTGATAGTTGTTTTTCTGCTGATTGATGAGAACTTGTTGGCTTGGCATCTAGCACCTTCATAAACTTGTTGAAGAGAACGGTTTGAATGGATGTAGCATCTTGATGAACTTTTTGCAAAAAGTATTGTATTTAAAGGCTATGTTTGTTGTAGAGAAAGTTTGACAAATTTTATGATTTGGTTAATACTGATTTAAGATATGTACAATGATATCATGAAAGGCGAGTGTATATATGTGGATCCCCTGAGTATCAATTGCGTAATAATATATTCTAATTTGAGTATTGACAAAATTTTGGTTGTTGAGGGGATTGGATGTAGCACATAGGACAAAGGTTTATAAATCTGATGTTGTTGGTTGTCTATTAGTTCTTCATGGTTGCCTCATTGATGTTGTTACCTTGAAGTTGTAGATGTTGAATTGGGAGAAATTTTTAGTTTTGGTATATTAGTGACTTGGCTATAGAATGGTGTTTTATATTTTGGTATTCAGTGACTATATTTGTTTGATTAGTGTTTGGTTGCAAATTGGTATCTTGGTATTTGGTATTAAATGTTTGACTTCAAAATGGGTATTGGTATTTGGTGATTGAACATATTTTTGGGTGGGTCCGATTTGAAAATTTGATGAAAAGTGGCCTATATTTTTTTATGTATATTTGAGACAAGTGGATCTAGTATGAAAATTCTAAGTTGTGGTCCACAAAGGTGCTGAGGATTGGAGCCTTCAGTGAGGGAGTAGTAGGTTCCTTCTAGTCAGAGTTGGAGAATCTGTAGAGGTTTTAGCCTTTCATAGGTAGGATCTCATGTATTAGTAAGAGCTTGTGCCAATACAATGCAATGAAGATTTTCTTTATAATAAGAAAGAAGAAAAAGATGACAAAAATGATGGTTTTCTCCCAAATTGGGTTTCCATCTAAAAATGACGGTGTATCTATGTGAATTATGTGTTATGGTTTATTTTCTCTTACTACTCATGGTTAATTATTAATGAATGGCCAATGATACAATGGTTAAGTTAATCATTGATGAAAATTGTGAAAAATTAATAATTTGCACATACATGCTTTTCACTCACTAAAGTTTTGGACACACATGAGTTGTTAAGAAAGGTGTACTTTTGCTCAAGATTTTGAACTGAAAAAAAAGAGACACAATTCTACTCTACTAATATATGAAATGGAAATAACAATTTAGAACAACATACATAGACATGCAACAAGAAAAACCATAAGTACAAAATTCTTTCTAGGGTAAATCAAATGGGAAAAAAACCTCAAGCCTCTTTGCATTAATCAGTTGAATAGAGAAACTATTACAATTTCATGCTTAATCTTTGAGCACAAACTACAAAATAATAACTATTCTCTCTGCTGAATGAGAGCCTCTAGCCAACACTTAGCTAATTTTTTTCTCCTCCAGCCTATTATTTCCTTGCAAAAATTTGAGAAAATTTGAGCTCCTAAAAAATAGGGAAGTCCTTATTTCCTCGCGCAATTCCAAAGGAATTGATCTCCTTAATCCATGCAAGAATTGTATAATCAACTAGTATACAACTCATGTTACATTGGCCTTGTCTCCTCCACTTCAGCCGAGAAATTCAAATTTCATACATGCATAAACTATTTTTGGCTGATTTATAAGTTAAATGATAGATCTCTAACTTAGGCTATTGTCCCACTACACAACTGACATTCAACTGACTCTTTCAATAGTTAGAGGTTAGTTAATTGAATAAAACTGAAAATAACTAAACTAGATTGCTAAAATTTAGAAATCAACACATGCATGACTAAACTCCAAGCCCCTAACTCAAATTTACTGAGCTAACTGAGTGACAAGAGCCATTTCACACTAGTTAACTACCTCCAAGTTATCCTGTTGATGTGGAGATTCGATTTAGTCAATTTGACTAGGGCTAAAGTCAAATTGAGCCTTTCTTGCTATATTTTTTTAACACTCCCTCTTAGAAAGAAATGGATTTTCCACCACCCCTATATTTCACCTCTTGAATTCAAATTTACTTCTTGACAATTCTTTTTTCAATATGTCAACATATTGCTCCTCAATTGGAATGTACTGTAGCAACATAATTCTCCTCTACACAGTCTCACAAATGATGATACTGGATATAAATGTGTTTGAACCTATCATGAAATACTAGATTATCAGAGAGATTAATGCAACTCCAATGATCACAATATACCACTGTCAGATCTATCTCCTGACTAAAAAGACCCACATGTATTTTCCTCTTCCATATGGCCTCATATGCTACATGAATTGCAATCATGTATTCAACCTCTGATGAGATGAGTGCCACAAACCTTTTATTCATGTTGTACTAGGAAATAACTATGGGCCCAACACTAAATATAGCACCTGAAGTACTTTTCCTGTTTGATGGACTCCCTACCTAATATTCATTGGTGAATCCTTGGTGCTTCACTCCCTCTGTCCTCATGTACCATAATCCAGAATTAGTAGTGCCTATTGTTAAAAATATGAAACTGTGGTCAAATTCCACTTTCGAAAACTGAATTAACTGAGATAATAATTTCATTGACTTCCTCTTTGAGAGGACCAAAATTGACCTAAATATCACTCAAATTAGATAAGGGAAAGTATATTTTTAAATAAAAACCCACATGTGCATATTTGATAAGGTTGACCCTAAGGCTAAGTGGACCCACTTGGAAGGCTATAAATACAAGTGACCACTTCCACATTTGGATACAATCATGGGACACTCTTCAATCTTGGTTTTTGGATCACACAAGTTTGAGGCTCGTCCACAAAAGAATAGGTTTTCTATGAGGTGAAATTGTAGGGTCTGAAGCTCATATTTTAGATTTAGGGTTTTGGGCCATAGTCGCAGGCACAACACATGAAGGTTTTGACTATAGTTTCTCCCACAAAGGCTCATGAGTGCGACTGTAGCCTTCCAGTTGCACATACATCTCATTGGGCATGTGATCGAGGGTTAGGGTTTTAGAATCATAATTGCACGCCCACCTCAGACCAGATCTGACCCCAGTTGCTTGCATGCTAGGATTAAGAGAGAAATTGGGTTGCCATAGTCGCTCACATAACATCTAGAAGGGTATGAATGATGCTTTGAGATATATTTGGGAAGATATGACCATATTCGCTCACTTATTGTACTTCAGAGAGCGACCAGGAGGACATAATAGCTCAGATAACTCCTCCTCTGTATGATAGGACTCAAAAGATGAAATATCAGTGTTATGAAGATTTTTCTTAGTGACCATAGTGTTCGGAAGTTAATCGCAGAAACCACATAGCATGATAGTTCATTACATTCTTTAGAATTAGATTTTTGGACATAAGCATTGTTGGGTTCATTTCATGGATATTGTAGTTGTTTTGTTGATGGTTAGTTGTGTAGATGAAGATATGGATCATTGTACTCTCTTTTGCTGAATCATTTGATGACGATCTAATAAGAAGAGGAATTTGCAAGGATTTTCCCCATAGTTGGTTTTTCCCCGGTCTCCGACCAATCCTGGTGTCTCTATGTGTGAATTATTTTATTCTATTGTTCCTTTATGTTCTGCTGCATTGATAATATTTTTCTTTCTACATAGTTGCATATGGTGATGAATAATTATGTAAATATGAATAATGATGTAAATATGAATATTTTTTTGATGTTATGGGGTGAACTTAATGTGTTAATGAATAAATGCAATTTTCAAAGAAAAAAACAATATATCCCTAAGAAAAATTAACATGGTATCAGAACTAGGCTGAAGAAAAGTCATAGAGATCACCCCTATGATGACACCATTGATGGAAGTAAGAAGAGGATGGTGGAGACCTAAAATAATTACAGGGTTTGAAGAAAACCTTAGGTATTTTTTGTATTAGGGTTTAATGTATATTATGAGGTTAAGGTTTGAGAAACCTTGGTTTGTGGCAAATATATGAGATATGAAACCTGGCATGATCAACGTGAAGATGCTCAAGCTCTTGCGTTCGATTTGATGAAGCCCTAGATGGGATAGTCTCTAGTAGGTCAGGTTGTTGATAAAGTTTATTGAAATAGTGAAGGCATCAAGTGGACTATGGATAATGATGGCTCTTGAAGTCTGGTTCAAGAGGGAGAGGATCACCTCTCATTGAAGATAAGTATCTCTTGAATTATGATGCTCCTTTATGTCTTTAATTTGTTTAGACTTATAGATATTATTATTGTTTTGACCATTACTCATATTCTTGAATGTGTATTTGAGTATATGGATGCTTCTAACCTCAATGAGATGTGATAAGTAGTTCCCTCTTGCAGATCATTTGAGATGCAGGAAAGAAAAGCTAGAGCTGGAAAAGGTAAGGAGGCACCTGATGAAAATATGACTAAGTTCTACAAGCTACCTATGTCAAATAAAAGGGTGCACATGTATTGGAATACTAAAAGGTATGCATGGTATATTATTTCAATATTAGATGGCAAGGTAAGCCCTAAGGTATGTGGGGAATATCTCCTTCTCAAATGGTTCATGCATGCATATGGAAGTGATTTGGATTCTTGATTCTTATGATAAAATGGTGCACTTAGTATTGAACAAGTATCTTACTTCTCGATTCTATGAGGCTAATTACTATTTATATTTGATATGTGGCATACTTGATGTTTGTCTAACATATATCTTTTGAATATATTGATCACATAAAGAATTCTAGCACCTTGATGATACTTTTGACACTTGACATGCATAAGACACGATGGATTTCAATTAGAAGGTTATTTCATTGATTTCTATTTACAATACTATTGATGATGCTTTTGATGAGCATGATGAAAGTATGGAAAAAGGTTTGACACTCTTGTTGTTTTGGTAAAGTTTTATTGAATGACCTGACTTGATCCTTTTGATAATGATAAGCATGGTAACCATATGATGGAAGTCTAACAATAAGTTTGATATTCATAATTTTCTTGTTGACCTTAGTAAGTTAGTAATATGCCCTATGGTAAATTTGGATGGCTTGATTTAGCGGATTGAGCTATTCAAGTGATATTGTGTTCATGATATTTGATGTCATACTTGTCAACTACCCTTATCATATGACTCTAACCCTTGACAAAATATTGATGACATGGTGATGATGTAGTAGCTGACGTTAGCATGTTATGACCATGATGGATATATGTTTGACTTTATGATCTAATAGATCTATTGATGCATGACAATATTATAGACATGTTGATGATATGAATGAAGATGATTGAAGTGGATTCCCATTTAGAGGGAGAACCTCTCCATAAGATCCCTTCTCCTACTGTCATTTGCATTATATACTCTTTACTGTTGAAGTATGATTTATGGGCATGTCTAGACAAAATATTTGACATTATTGATCTACAACAAAGTTCCAATCTGAGGGGAGTGATTTTCTCTTAATATTAGCCTCAGTCAAATAGAAGAAATCCTACATGCGTGACTGTAGCATCTCAACAACACATAAGCAATCTCAACCAAGGAACTTAGTCAGTTTTGAGCTAGGGTTTGGGAGTTGGGAAGCCACAATCACTCGCATAACATCTTGAAGAGTGTGGCTATAATCTCCGAACTTCTCAGAGGAAGGCTTATGGGTGCGACTATGCTTATTGACATAAAAAAATGAAGTTTTTTTTTCATGAAACCAGAGTTCCACCAAATGGATGTCAACCCTACAGATGTGAAGCAGACAACCAAAAGATCTGTTTGAATGTTTACTATAATATGAACATGAAGACTAAACTTGTGTTTGCAGATGACCAGGATATGCATATAGATGTGTCATTATGATTAAAGTTTGTCCTACAAGAGCTTGACTTGATTCGGCTCATATATATGAGTAGTGTTTGGAGTTTTGACATAATGACTTAGAACTTTGACTTGATTATTGAGATATGTTTTGGACTATAGATATCTCTATGATAGCAAATTTGGATTTGACATGATGATTACTGATTTGATTTGATGATGATATATGAGCATAATGACTTCCAATGAATTATATGGGTCTTTGAAAATGATTTTGTATTGGCCTCCTTATTCCTAGCACATTGGTTGAAGTATTGTCAATTGTGATTCAGTATGAAGATGGAAATTGCATGACTTATCCTTGGTGTATGCATCTACACCTAGTGACAAAAATGATGTTTATTATGATCATGAGAATAATTTTATGAAGTTTGGATTGATATTATGCGATAAATGACAACTTGTTGGAATGACAATGGATGATGTCATGAATTGATGAAAGCTCTACCTGTCACTTGGTATAAGGAATTGATATTGTGATATTGATGACTTTGACATCTAAAATTTAATAAGATGACTTAGTTGATTTGACTATACAATATTGATTTAAGTGAGGCTGAGCATTTTGGTTTGGAAAATTGTTCTGTTTGCAGATAACATTATATGAAGCAAGATCCTTGATCCTGATATGTCCATATTCAAGAAGTTATCTAATAAAGTCAGGATGATGTGTTGATCCAAACCTCTCCTTCAGAAGTGTTCCAAGGTATGGCTTTGATTTTGATTTTGGCTTTATATACTGATAATCTACTATTGTTAGGTAATGAGCCTCTAATGATCTCAGTAAGAGGGAGATGGATTCTGAAGCTTGAAATAATGAATCATGGCATGATGTATCGATTTCTAAAATTGGGAAAGAAAATCTATACTGCGAAGATATTGAAGAATTTTTTAAAAGTGGAAATGCAAATCCTTGGACACTTTGATTGAATTTCAAGAAGCTGTGAAGAGATATTGTTGAAATTGACGTGGAAACCGACATTTGATTAAATCATTGATGCAAATATATATATATATATATATAATATATTATATATATATATATATATATATAATATATATATATATAATATATATAATATAGAGAAGAGAAGAGAGAGAGAGAAGAGAGAGAGAGAGAGGAGAGAGAGAGAGAGAGAGAGAGAGAGAGAGAGAGAGAGAGAGAGAGATGTACATAGAACCTAAATGAGTTCATGATTGAACTTCTTCTCTCACATAGAGTTTCCACCAAGCATCCTTCAAGATACTTGCATGAGAAGATCAATTTTGATATGAGATACTCATCCTACAATATCTCATGAATGTACTGATGATATTTGGGATTATTGTTGATGAGCACATTTAGATGCTACTTTAGTATGAGATATGCCATGATATCTTGGATGATAGGTCCATAACATGACTGAGGTTGAGTACGATGTTGCTAGCACGGCTAGCTATGAGGCAATATGAAGAAGCTTCTTAGAGAGTTGTCTGAACAATTCTAAATATGACATGGATACATTTTGATGACAAAGAGTGGGATCCATTTGGCAGAGAATCCCATATGTAGTTGTGACCGAGATACTTTCATATATTTATATAGTGAAACTACACGATACAATCTTAGGCTTGTGGTTGGCACCTCCTTGAGAGGGAGGATGAATATGGTATCTTTTTGTGATTTATATGATTATTTATGTTCTAATATGATATTTGATTTGATTCCATGTATGAACAGGAGACAACTAATATTGAGAAATGATGATTTCTAGATATGAGTATGATGATATGTTGATGATTTATAAAGATCATCGTTGATACAGGACATTGAGCCAACTCTTCCTCCCCTGTTTGAGCTCACAGGGTGTGGAATTGAGATAGAGGGATCCTAGGGTTGAGAGAACTCTAGACAATAGGGTATCGCCCCTATCTATTACCCATAGGGTTGGATATTCTTCTCGCCTGCCTTCATAGGGTCCGAGATGCTTCTCTCCTATGTGGTCTATGTAGGGTATACCCTAGTTGGTCTCATACCCAGAAACATGGATTATTGGGAATAGCGATCCCCATTTGGCCAATAAGTTGAGAGTGTACTTGGGGTGTACAATTTGTTAAATTTATTATTGTTCTATGTTGTATCATTTACTTTAGCCCAATTTACTTCTTTATTGATAATGCATCCAATTATTAGTAGTATAACCAATCATAAATGTAATTGAAGAAAGAACAATGTATGCAGTGAGTAAAGAAGACAATAACACAACCATAAGAGACAACAGATTGATATAAGACTAGGGAAAAACCCCACAAGGAGGAAACCCATTCAAATCCTCTTCTTTAATAGATTGTGATAAAAATGTTTTAGTAGAGAGTATAATGAGACCAATACACATGTTTGTAGCGAATACTAATACATCATATCTATAGATCTACAGATCTATATAACAACATAGATAAACCCAGATCTACTAGATCACTGGAGCTAGCTGAAGCCAACCGATAAACCCAAGATCAAAACTTTGGACACTCTCAATAAAATTGTATGTGTGCCTCCAAAACTCTCTAGATGCTATCTTTGCCACTATGTGAGGGAATTTCTAGCTTCTTAGATGATCTCAGGAAGACGCTTCATGTGCGTCTGGGGTCAAACCCACAAGATATTCTAAAAACACCTCAGATTCTCTCTTTCAGTTGCTATGCGTTCATCCAAGATGGCCTGAATGCTCTCAAGACTACTCTATGCGAGCATCTGGGGACCAACACCTTCAAATTTGCCTTTGAACCCTTGGACGCTCCATTAAGACTCTATGCCAGCATTTAGGGCTCTCTAGACGCTCCCATAAGCCTTTGTGCCAGCATCCAGGGACTAAAAATCCAAAGTCTATGTTAGCGTCCAGGGATTAGAAAACCCTAATTCAGAGCGAACCTTACGCCTACGATTTTAGACCCTTACACAAACTCTTTCCGTCAAACCTGTGTGAACCAAGATAAAAGAGAAGAATAAAAGATGTTGTGATGAAATGAGCTTGATGTCAATTCTCTTTATAGAGTTTTCGGATGGTTCAATTGGGGTTAAGGCTGACCTAAGAAGTTACCCATGTGGTTAGGGCCAACCACCATAATGCATATATGAATGAAATAATTCAATACTTAACTTCTGCTTGACCAAATTGGGTAATATTTAGGTTGATTTTGGTCCTCTCAAAAAGAGGAATTTAGTGAAAGAATCATCTTGGTCATGTGATTTGTCCATTGTGGAATTTTACCCTAGTTATAAAAATTAACACTCCCTCTCAACTAGGAAGAATTCCACCTGTCAATATCTGTCGGTCAATCTTCACATCATCCTGTAATTCTTTGAACGTATTTTCTCAACTCTATCTGCTAAAAATTTCTCATATCAAAAATAAGAAGAATTAGGGAGAAGAAGATTCCACCGATACCGAGAAATAGACTAACTCATCATACGGGGGAGCACATCTTGGACCCTGGAATCTCATTGGGGAGATCATCCTTAACTCAAAATCACAAAAGGGGAGTAACTCTCAACCCAATCCTATTTCCTACTGATATTCCCATCAATGAATCTCGGTAGTCATGTGGTAGAGCACCTGCATCATAATCGCCTTAGGTTGTACACCCCAAGTGCACTCTCAACTCATTGGGTAAACAAGGAATGATATTCGCAATAAGTCCTTCTTGTGGGTATGATGTCAAATGGGGTATACTCTGCAAAGACTAGATAAGGGAGAAAGATTCGCTGACCCTATAAAGATATGGGAGAAACATTCTTCAAACCTACACATAACGGATAGGGGAGTACCCTATTATTTAGAGATCCCTCAACCCCAGAAACCCTCTATCCCAATTCTTCACCCTGGAGCTCAAACAGGGTAGGAAGAGTTGGCTCAGTGCCCTCGATCAACGTTGCCCCTTATTCGGAGGGGCCACATCCATCAGTCCAAGCTACTCTTTGAAGACCAAGAACTTTCCCTTTGGTAATGCCTTAGTGAGAATATCTATAATCTGTTCATATGTCGATATGTGATGAAGCTTGAAAACTCTTCTCTGCACCATGTCTTGAATAAAGTGATATCGAATCTCAATATGCTTGGACTTGTCATGAAACGCGAGATTTTCTTCCAAAACGATTCCACTCTTCTTGTCATTGTATATCACTATAGTATCTAGGACATGCTCAAATAGCCCTCTAAAGAGATTTCTCAACAAAACTGCTTCACAGCTAGCCATGCTAGCAACAATGTACTCTTCTTCGCTAGTGCTCAGTGCTATAAACTTTTTTTTTTAGCTCACTCTAGGATATCATGGAAAATCCAAGGCTGAAACAAGATCCATATGTACTCTCTCTGTTGATAACATTTCCAACCCAATCAGCATCATTGTATCCATGAAGTTGAACATCTCCGGCATCATATCTTAGGCCAAGTGTGATCGACCCATGCAAATATCTCAATATGTGTTTGGCATCTATCTAATGTGCGTGGAGGGGCTCAATCATGAATTGAATCATTGTGTTTACTACATAGCATATGTTTGGAAAAGTGTTCACAAGGAACATAAAGCCACAATAAGTTGTTTATACTTGGATGGATTTTCCAAGTCTGGTCCTACAGGTTCTCCACATAACTTCTTGAAGTTCATTTCCATTAGTGTAACCATGGATTTGCATTTAGTCATTCCAAATATTTCCAACAACTTCACAATGTATTTTCCTTGTGAAAGGAAAATATCACCAAGCATTTGCCACACCTCAAGGCCTAAAATGTAGTGCATAAGACCAAGGTATTTCATTCAAAGTCAAAGGCTAGCTTCCTTTTACACTTGATCATCATAGGATCACTACCTATCAAGAATATATCGTCAACATATAAAACCAAAATCAATGGCATACCTTGGACTACCTTGAAGTAGAGGTTGGATCAAAATCACTTCTTGTGAATAATAGCTTCACTAAATAATTGTCAATGTGTGCATACCAAGCTCGGGGAGTTTTCTTCAAACCATACAATGCCTTCTTCAACCTACAAACATGTGTTCTTCAATATTCCACTTCAAATCCCTAGAGTTATTCAACCTATACTTCTTACTGTAACATGCCATGAAGGAATGTGGTCTTTACATCCATCTGATGAAGAGTCCATCCTTGACTCACATCAAGGGAAGCTATAGAACAAATGGTTGTATATTGAACCACGAGAAAAAATATGTCATCATAATATTCTTCCTCTTTCTTAGAGAATCCTCGGGCTATGAACCTTGCTTTGTATTTCTCAATGCTACCATCAATTCCATGTTTGATCTTGAAAAGCCACTTTAAAGTCATGTCAGACTTCCCATTCAGTCTAGGTACAACATCCCATACATCATTTTTCAAAATTGATTCATATTCCTCAGACATAGCATCCTTCCAAAATTGTTCTTTTAAAGCTTCTTCGAATGAGGACGGTTCGGATTGAATCATAATGCTCATGGCTGCAACATATCCCTAATATCTACATGGTTTCTTTCTTTCTCTTAATGATCTATGAGTGAGAACATTTATTTCAGCATTATGTAAAGTATCATGGAGCTAAAGTGGTATCTTCGAAGGAGCATCACTTGTATGAGGATCTAATGAATCCATGGGCTCAGTGGGATCATCATCAATATCAGACTTAGGTACAAAAATACCATCTAGAATATCCCAGTCATCAATCTCTTCCTTGGAAGAAGGAGGCAGAGGAAGATCTCTTGCTTTTCCAAGAGCTACATATTCATCGAATGTTATGTCCCTACTAATTTTAACCTTCCTCTGACTAGGAATATATATTCTATATGCTTTAGAATTTTTACGATAACCCAAAAACACACCTTTTCTTCCTGTAGCTTCCAATTTGCTCCTTTTTTCCTTTGGCACATGAAAATCTATGGGGCATCCAAATACATGAATATGGCTAATATTAGGCTTGATATCTGTGAATATATCTTCAGGGGTCTTGTTTTCTAATGCTTGATGAAGAACCCTGTTTTGAGCATATACAATAGTAAATGTATCTTTGGCCCAAAGGAACCTTGGCACCTTTTGATCATGGAGCATGGCACATACAAATCCTACTACAGACCTATTCTTCCTTTCAGCCAAACCATTCTATTCAAGAGTATATGGCACAATCATTTCCTTCTTGATCCCTTATTTCTTACAAAATTTTATGAATTCTTGTGACATGTATTCCCCTCCATTGTCGGATATGAAGACTTTGATTCTCTTTCCTAATTGATTTTTGATCAAGGCTTTGAATTGCTTGAATATTTCAAAGGCTTCATACTTGTGCTTAAGGTAGTATATCCACGTCTTTCTTGAGAAGTCGTCAATAAAGGTGATGTAGTAGAGATGACCACCAACAAAATGTATAGGCATTGTACCACATATTTTGGAATTGTAAAAACCCTGGTGAAATTTCCATGTAATAAAAGTTAAAAAAATAATAACCATAGTTGATGGGACACTTATTTCAAGCTAAATGTTGGGAAAGACATCCTAGGGGGTGTTCATTTGGTTTATTATGGCTAAGGAAATTGGAAAAGGAAATGGCTAAGGCTTTGGAAAGGCAAATGGCATTTTTGGCACATTTATTTATGAAAATAATGGAAATTAGGAGAAAATGGAGGTGAAATGTCACAAGTTTCACATGAGGAGGAAAATGAAGGAAAATAATAGAAAATTAAGAAAATAAAGGCCTCATTCATAAAAAGGCTTTTGAGGATCAATTGGTAACCTTTTTTCAATTCAGTTTTGGAGCTCTCTCATTATTCTCTCTCTCTCTCTCTCACTCTTGGACACTAAGATATTTTTTTGGAGTACTTTGGAATTGGAGAAAGAAATGAAAAGAAGGAAATAGGAAACAAATATCAAGCAGGGAAAGGCAGGATAAAGAAACTACAACAAGATTCTTTGGAGGTATCGATTTTCATGTGTATTTTCCTTCCTATATTTGGCATGCATGGTGTTGCATGTGGTTGTTTTCTATCATGGCATGGGTTTTTCTAGGTGTGACAGTGTTTTCAACCTAGCCTTGCCATTTCCTAATAACCTTGATGAGATGGGCTCTCATACTTTGGTTGAGTTGACTTGTTAGGTGGATTCGAAGCTAAGTGGGGTGGATCTCTGAAATGAAAAACACATGGCTTAGTAGTCCCTGAACTAGATTGTGGATGACAGTAAAGTCACTGGCCTATTAACCCCTGGGCTGGACAATGGATTACGGTAAATTCAAGATTGTGTGCCTTGGTGGGCCTAGGAATCCTTGCTAGTGAATGACATGATATGCGGTAAAGCCAAGAGGTAGATTTCTCTCGTTAGGCCTAATAGTCTCGAGATGGGATGTACAGTAAATCATGGAGAGTGGGTCTCGATGTAGGGCCTAGTGATCCCTGGATCAAACTATGGATTACGGTAAAGCTTGAGAGACTAGGAGGCACTCAAATTCCTCACGGTGTAGGATGCGAATTTCAGTATCATCCCTGCTTGTTTGGTTCTTTTTAGTTGGTTATTAGTCCCACATTTATTCTTGGAATATGTCACGGGGGTGATTGGTTGAAGAGAGACTTGGATTAACCAATCTATGGTTGGGTGGAATGTGGTAGTCCCATCTCCAGTTGGTTTTTACATTCATTAATGAGAAATTCATTCCCTTGGTTTTCATGTATAAATATACTGGTTTATATATGGATTTTATGGCTGATATATTTATGGTATTTCTATTGTTACTATGCTGGTTATATGTATGTTTATGACAACAACTATGTATGGCTCTTAGTATGTTTTTACTTGTAAATGAATGGACAATGTATCTATGACCTAATGGATGATAATTCAACAAAATACATGAGGTAGCAATGGTTCTTAGTTATTATTAGATAAGTATGAGATCCCTATGCTTAATTCTGTTGTTTACACATATATATTACATGTTTGTGATATGTTTGATGAAATTCCTATCATGGCTAGTAAGGGTATGGTTAAGGGCTTGTTTAATTAATTGCTTATATTTCATTGTTTCCCTATTATTTTACTTCTCTTAAGATATAATTCCATTCTGGGCAATGACTTGGGCTAGAAAAAGTGGCTCTAATCTCAGGAACGTTGGCACAAAACTGGACAAATTAGTCCCTGGACGATAGCATGCAGGCTTGCAAAAGTGACTAGAGGTCCCTCGACGTTGGCATGCCCATAACATGAGAGCGTCTAGAGGGAAAGTGATCGGAAGTTTTATTAGGACATAGGGGCAAGTTGCCTGATGTGTTGGCATGGTTCTTAGGGTTCCTGTAGCTAATGTGGAAGGTTCGTTTATTGTGTTTTTGTCGATTCCATTTCCTTAAGGTCACATAGGAGGTCAAATCCCACCATAGTAGCCTCTCATCTCATGTTTACCATGATTGGCTGGTTACTTGGGTAGATGTGGGAGGAGGCTGTTACAAGAATGAATGATATAGAGGATGTCATTTATCTTGTTCTTACTAGAGGGAAATGGTCCCCTTATTTTCTTTCCACTCACACAACCAGGAAAAAATCCATCATGATGATATTGAATATCGAGAGTACCTAAGATCAATTTATTCAACTTCAAAAGTATATCATAGTGTAGATGAGCCAACCTGTAGTGCCATAATTGGCTCAGATGATTGGTATTATGAACCAATGCTAGAAGAGGTATTCTAGTGACTTTATAGAGTCATTCGAATGTTGATCCTAATGTGAATGCATCTCTCATAGGTGAATCAATAGGATAGGTCAAAAATTTTCCTTTGATGAAGGAAACCCTCCTCTCTTTATCTTCCAATGCAGATATAGATACTGGATTCTTCACTAATCTTGGTACATACATAACATCATGCAACAAACTTGATTCCCCAGAATTCAACTAATATTTGATGGACCCAAATCCTTTCACAGGATGAATTGAGTTGTCTCCAAGAATGATCTTCAATTTATTCTCCCTCTCTACCATATTAGAGAGGACTTTCTTGTATCCAGAGAAATGATGAGTAACCCCACTATCAACCAACCAACTATCGCATGAATCCAGTGGAGAAGAACTAGTAAGAGCTGAAATAAGAATGTATTCAGATTTATTTCCAGCATTACTTTCATACCTGGGAGCCCTTGACTTCTTTTGAGGAGGATGATATTCTTCACGGTCGTTGAGGAGTCTCTTCTTCTTCTTTCATATCTCTATCATGGTTATTTCTTTGATTGTCTTTTCTTCTTTTGTTATTGTAGTCAACTCTAGTGTTGTAACGTGGCCTCTTTCTCTTCTCAAGAAATTCATGAGAATAATGACCTGTCTTGTGGCAATTGAAGCATTCAATATGAGATAACAATATGTAATTCCTTACTTTTTTATTTTGGGAAGGAAGCTTCCTTGATGGACCTCCTTTTGCCTTCTTCCTTTTGCAGTGAGTGATATATGCAGCGAGATCTCCCTCTTTATGTATTGAATCCTTCCTCTTGCTATCATCCTCTATTATTCTTGAGTGAGCTTCCAAAAAATTTCATCAAATGATGGAAGGAAATTTCTATTGTTGATTGTAGTAATGAATTTTTCCCAAATAGGAGGGAAACCTCTAAGAGTCACAACTACTAGCTCCCTGTCAGTCACATTTTCTCCAACTCTATGTAATTGATCTCTAAGGTGAGATATCCTCATAATGTAGGATTGAACAACTTCTCATTTTTTCATCTTGGTTTCCTTTAGTTGATATTTCATGGTGATGATCTCATTCAAGTTGTTTATTTCATACATGCTGGCTATCTTGTCATACATATCATTGGACTTTCTTAAATTCCTAACATATGCAAATAAATGATCTTATAAACCATCAACTATATTTCTTTACTTTGGACTCACCTTTCTTGTATCCATTCTGGAGGGAAGCAGAAGAATTTTCTAGAGGCTTGGGCATCCTTCCTTGAATGTATTCCAACACATCATTATTTTCAGTTATGATATCCAATCTGACTTTCCATGAAACAAAGTTTGATGCATCACCCAACTTTTCATGCTCCTTGAAGGTAGAGGATGACATATTGACATTAAATAGGAAATATACTTTTTGAAAATGAGGGATTCAATGATTTTTTTCTTATGGGCTTGTCCTTCACCTAAACTTTGATACCATGTTAAATTTCTAATTGTTTTATGATGTATCAGTTACTTTAGCCCAATTTACTTCTTTATTAACAATGCATCCAATTATTAGTAGTATAACCAATCAGAAATGTAACTGAAGAAAGAATAATGTATGTAGTGCCAAAGAAGACAATAGGACAACCATAAGCCCAATTTACTTCTTTAATATGTTTGCAGAAAATACTAATACATCAGATCTACATATCTACAAATATATATATAATAGTAGAGATAAACCCAGATCTACCAAATCACTGAAGCCAACTAATAAACCTAAGATCAAAACTTTGGATGCTCTCAGCAAAACTGTCTACGTGCATCCAAAACTCTTTAGATGCTCTCTCTGCCACTATGTGAGGACATCTATAGATGCTTGGACAATCTTAGGAAGACCGTGTGCATTCATCCGGGGTCAAACCCACTAGATCTTCTAAAAAACCATTAGACTCTCTCTTCCAGTTTCTATGCGTGTGTCTGGGATGGTTTGGACATTCTTAGGATTACTCTGTGCGAGCGTGCGAGGACCAACACCTTAAAATTTGAGTTTGAACCCTTAGACCCTCCCTTAAGCCTCTGTGCTAGAATCTAGGGCTCTATGGATTCTACCATAAGACTGTATGTCACCATCTAGGGACTATAAAGCCCAATTCTATGCAATCTTTTGGGGATCAGAAAACTCTAAGTTAGAGTGAACCTTACGTTTGTGATTTTGGACCCTTGCGTGAACTCTTTCCATTGAACCTGTGCAAACCAAGACAAAAGAGAAGAATAGAAGATATCATGATGAAATGAGCTTGAGGTCCCTTCTATTTATAGGTTTTTGTGAGGGTTCTTTTGCGGTTAAGGCCAACATAAGAAGTTACTCATGTGGTTAGGGTCGATCCATTCCATAATGCATGTATGAATAGAATAATTCAAAACTTAACTTCTTCTTGACCAAATTGGGTGATATTTAGGTAGATTTTGGTCCTCTAGAAAAGAGAAACTTAATGAAAGTATCATATCACTCATCTGAGTTGTCCATTGTGGAATTTGACCCTAGTTGAAAAAATTAACACAACCCAAGTCGATTAGGTGTTCTACCACATGACCACCTAGAGTCATTTATGGGAAGATCGGTAGGAAATAGGATTAGGTTGAGAGTTTCTCCCCTATTTAGTTTTGAGTTAAGAATCAGCTCTCTGATGTTATTCTAGAGTTGAGATGTGCACCCCTGCATGTTTGGATATCCTATTGCTCGATATGGGGTTGTAGATGTATAACTCCCCCATGAGATTGAGCTCCTCGATGTGTTTCCAGGTTGAGATATGTGATGTGTTATCCTCCACAATGTCCCAAGGCTAAGAAAGGAGATTGACGGAGGTAACCTCAAACCACTTCGGGTTCAACAACTAGACCTTCTAAACCAGAGAGGAATCTCTATATAAATCTCACATCCAAATATGATTGGAGTGGGAAAAAGATATTAGGCTAGGTATGTTTAGCTCTAAGGTTTGAAGATTTTAAGGTTTTGCTGGATCAGGAGTCAAAAACCAAGGAACTAGGTCATGTTTCAAGGGTTCAGTTGCAAGAGATAAAGAGGAGCAGGGTAGGTATTCTTTTGTGATACTTTGGGGTTTTGTCAATGTAGTGTAGGGTGGAAAAGATAAGATTCAAAATTAGCATGGCAAGCATGAACTCATTTATTAGAATATAAATAAAATAAACATGAAATTCCTAACAAAACAGAGCTTAATTAAAATAATTCTGTTTAAAACCTCTTAGGAAAATCACTAAAAAGTATAGATATGGAAAGGGGATAAAATTATTATTCATATAAGATATTAATAGAAGAAAACATCATCACAAACTCATACCATAAGAATTCATAAATAATAGCTAGGATTGGCCTTTAATTTCCTGTAAAAAGATAATTGAATACAAGCTCCAAAGCCTTTCACTCTCTCATGTCCAATCCTTAATACTTTGAAATTTGAAGTATTTATACAATTATTCACAAAAAAATATCTTGAAAAACAGACTTCAAGATTTATTACAAAAATTCCTAAAATAGATAAAAAACTACTAAAAGATCATTTGGATGAGTTCTGGTGCTATTCTAGTGTAACCGAGGCCTTGAATAAACACTTATGTTAGTCCTACTGGTTGATGAATTGTGTTGCTGTTCCACTTTTCCTTCATTCGGTTATGAGAAATATTGTAACAAATGTGCAATGCTGACTCCTTTTGCTACTGTTTCTTTTTATTAAAAGCGAGCCAGGGGGACCAATTCTTCCTCTGCCGTTGATCCTTATTGTAGTCGCATCCAAGACAAGCTTGTGTCATATCACAATCACAATATAGATAAGGAGCTTCTAACACTAATTTTCCCTATTTTGCAAAAAGGCGGACTTGAAAACTTAAGCATTGCAATATATAGGATATCACATCCATCCAAGGCCTTCCATATCGCAATCGCAACTGGGAAGGGTGACCTTGTGGGGGTGGAACTCAAAGGTGATGCAATCGCCAAGGGTCGAGACTTAACCACAAACCCGGAACTGAATTTTTCAAAATCCAAAACAAATATCCCGGTGGGTCTGGAAATGGGGCTTTCACCATATCACAATCGGGGACCGGGACTCATAGCCGGGGGCCAGGATTAAATAGCCATGAGACTTCATGTGCTCTGGGACAATATGTTATAGGGCGTAATCAGGATGGGACTTCTTGATGGGATGAGACTCATTACAGGGAGCCAAGATTTATAAACTACAAGACTTTACATCGTGGGGTATCAACATGGGACATATTGCATTTGGGAGCTGGGATTTATCGGAGTTAGGAGCTGGGGTTTATCACATGGGATGCGAGATATCACAGGATGCGAGATATCATGGGATGCAGGACTGTTTGGGTGATGGGACCCAATGCGTGATGTAGTATTTAATGTTTCCAGTCTGTTATCTAGGATAGGTTGATTGCAGGATCCCGCAATCATAATCAGGAAGCGGTCGTGCTTTATTATTTCATGTAACAAATGCTGATTGAGGGCTGCGGGATGGTGTGAGCCTTAAAATGATTTCAATAAAGTTTTAGTGGGTGCGGCTAGAGTTAATGTATCACAGAAAATTGAAATGCGGCTAGAGTTTTGGAATTAATATGAAATAAGAATATTTCCAAGGGAAAAAAGGGTTTTGACTTAGGATTTAAGAATTTCTCAAGGAAAAATTGATTTTAAAGGGAATGAGGAATTTATGAGGGAAGTTTGAGGGAGATAAATGAAATATGAAAGGGGATATTAAAACAGGAAGAAAATCTCCTTGAACTTCATTTTTCCCTATTACTACTCCCATAATGATTAACCATAAGTGATGTTATGACTCTTTTGACCATTTTGATGACTTGACCTGTTGATGACATCTAATGTAGTATGAAATGAGATGAGAGTGAGATGGTGATAAAGAATTTTGTTGATTGACTCATCATATTGAGAGATGACATGACCAAAATGACATTGGACTGTGAAATGGAAGGAGTAGTAACATACCTATACATACTAACCAATGACCAAATGTTTATTTGAAATCCTTTTGAAAACATAAATATTTGACCTTGGACCATATCAAAAACTTTGAAAGAGTACATTTGATCACTAGTGACTAGCAGGACTAACAAACACTAACATGAGGAGCCCTAGTATTGCAGCATGGATTCTCAAACTCCTAGGGCAAAAAACATTACTTTATCAACCCAAGGTTTGTACAAACTTGGAGGTGACAATGTTATATGCACAACAAATGCAACAATCGACTCTTGTCACTTCTCAACTGGGGCGATATACCACTAGGGTTTTTCAAACCAGTCTTCTATTGACTAGAAGGAGGACGACTACTGAGAGTGAATATAAATCTATATTTAATGCATAAAATAAATGCTTTCCTATGTTAATGAAATGAAAGTGCCATATAGAAAGTTCTATGAAAATGACATGAAATTTCCTAGCTAGGAATTAACACACATTACTTGCAAAAGGGACCTAATTTAGCCTTGCATTCTATCATCTAGTTATATGGACTAAGTAGGCATGGAAATGATCCTAATATTGTTAATATTGATGTATGCATGCATTAGCTAAATATTGCAGAAAAACGTCTTTTGTTTTTTCAATTTAGAAATGTAAATGTTAAACTAGTCAAGTTGATCTTCTGCAGGGGAGAAAGTTATGGGAAAACTGGTAAAAAATGACATTAATGGGTATGGAGGTCAAGTTGAAGATCTACCCTAGGCTCTGATCATTATTTCTGCCCAACATAGTCTAAAATAGGTTGCTACAGGGTTTCCTGTTGTCACTAAAAAATTTCCTGTAGTTACTACAAGATGTCATGGTTTACTATAGGAAACTTAGCTGAAAGCTATAGGAAGGTAGGGAAGGTGAAAGGAAGTGCTAGGAAGGTGTATGATGGTGGAATAAGGTATGGGGAAGGTGTAAACTATCCAAGGATCAACCTAACTCTTTAGGATGGTTGGATTCACTCAAGGTGGCTGCCCATGGCCGCTACAAACATAAATATGAATTGATGGTTGTTAGGGTTTGGGGAGAGGTGGAGAAGACATAGATGAGGCCAGTGGAATGATTTCTCCCTGCAGATCAGCAACTCCTGCAACAACACATATTCATTTCTTCATTCATGCACAACTTTATGTAAATGTGGAAAAGATGAGTTGAATTTAAGAAACTGATTTATTGACGGCTAGTGGGTCAACTCTATGGAATGGAATACTTTATAATATACAACAAACTTAGGAAACCAAAATGATAATCGCAAGTGCTTCTAAGGAATCATGAACAATGACCTACTCAACAAGAAACCCTAAGCTAAGTAACGACCAAAAGATAACTCTGTTTTTGGGGCTGTGAGAGCGGGGACCTCAAACCATGATCCCATGAGGGATATGAGGATGAGGCCACTGTTACAAGATTTTCTAAAGTCTTTTCTTTCACTACTGTAACACTAATCTACTTATCCAACTAATGGAAGTAAAACTAACCAATCATTCAAAGACTTGTAAATTAAACAAAACAAAAATAATTTCAACAACTAATCTATGATTCTAATCTAAGGATACATGTATAAAAAAAATAGGAACCTCTACTACTAGGGTTGGGCCCTAACCCAATAGCTTCAGCCCTCTGAGTAAACTTAGTGCTGGAACAAAGAAACCCTTTTCATTATCACCAAAATGTCAAAAATAACATGAGAATAACAGTCATAATATCTTAAGCTTGAAATTGCCCCTTGGGTACAATAAAAATTTGAATCCTAATGAGGTCCTATGCCTTATTATTTATAAAAATGAAGCTACCAAAAACTTCCTTAAAATTAAGGAGGTTTAGCTCCCAAACTCGAGATTAACTTGTCTTCAACTAGCACTGGCTTGGCTGCCAATGAACTCAGTGGACTTGGCTACTTGTAACTCCAAGCTGATGAGATCTGGTGGAGGAATCTTCGAGTGATTGAGGGGTTTAGGAGGGAGACTCAATCTCCTAAAATCCCTCTTTCTTTTCTACTTCGAATTCCTGCACTTAAATTAGCCAAAACTACTCAAAATCCTATAATTAATGCGCATTAGGCCACATGACATAACATCTCACCTTTAGCCTTCTCACTAAGAAAAATATAATAAAATATGTAAAGTGGGCTGAATACTAACAGTGAATATAAAGCTATCTTTAATGTAGAAAGTAAATGTTTTCCTATGTTAAGGAAATGAAAGTGTTGAATAGAAAGTGCTACAAAAATGACATGAAATCACCTAGCTAGGAATTAACACACATTACTTGTCGAAGAGACCTAATTTACCCTTGCATTTTATCATCTAGTTACCTGGAATAGTTAAGCATGGAAATGATCCTAACATTGCTAAGGCTGATGTATGCATGCATTAGCTAAATATTACATAAAGGAGTCTTTTGGTTTTTTAATTTAGAAATGTAAATGTTAAACTAATCAAGTTGATCTTTTGTAGGGGCGAAGAGTATGGGAAAACTGGTCAAAAATGGAATTGAGGGGTATGGAGGTCAGGTTGAAGGTCTACACTAGGCTCTGATCATTATTTCTACCCAAAATAGTCT
The DNA here is from genome assembly GCA_000404065.3 of Pinus taeda. Classification (NCBI taxonomy): domain Eukaryota; kingdom Viridiplantae; phylum Streptophyta; class Pinopsida; order Pinales; family Pinaceae; genus Pinus; species Pinus taeda. The sequence goes on from APFE030259146.1 coordinate 89,656, forward strand.
AAAACAGGTTGCTGCAGGATTTCCTGTAGTTTCTACTGGATTTCCTTTAGTTACTACAAGATGTGCTAGTTTACTACAAGAAACTTAGTTGAAATATATAGGAAGGTAGGGAAGGTGAAAGGAAGTGATGGGAAGGTGTATGATGGTGGAATAAGGTATGGCGAAGGTCTATAGTACCCAAGGATCAACCCAACTCTTCAGGATGGTTGGATTTGCTCAAGGTGGCCATCCACGGTGGCTACAAAACAAAAATTAGAATTGATGGTTGGTTGGGTTTGGCGAGAGGTAGAGAAGACTTAGATGAGGTTGGTGGAAGGATTTCACCCCACAGATCAGCAACTCCTGCAACAACACATATTCATTTCTTCATTTATGTACAAATTTATGTAAATGTGGAAAATATGAGTTGAATATAAGAAACTGATTTATTGATGGCTAGTGGATCAACTCTATGGAATGTAATGCTTTATAATCTACAACAAACTTAAGAAACCAAAATGACAATTGCAAGTGCTTCTAATAAATGATGAACAATTACCTACTCAACAAGAAACCCTAAGCTATGTAATAACCAAAAGATAACTCTATTTTTGGGGTTGTGAGAGTGGGGCCCTCAAACTATGATCCCATGAGGGAGATGAGGCTGAGGCCATTGTCACAAGCTTTTCTGAAGCCTTTTCTTTCACTATTGTAACATTGATCTACTTATCCAACTAATGGAAGAAAAACTAACCAATCATTCAAAGACTTGCAAATTAACCAAAACATAAATAATTTCAACAGTTAATCTATGATTCTAATCTAAGGATATATGTACAAAAACAACTGAACCTCTGCTGCTAGGGTTGGGCCCTAACCCAATGGCTTCAACACTCTAAGTCAACTCAATGCTTGGTCAAAGAGATATAAAATAGTAAATAGTACCCTGATACCTTTTTGTTTGAGTTTGTTGTCATCTGTAGAACTTATGATTATACTTTTGATGACCAGAAGTTGAATTTGTTCCCATCCACCCTTAAGGACGCAACCTTGTGATGGTTCATGGGTTTACTTGGGGAAAACATTGCTACCTGAGCTCAAATGAAACAAGCCTTCAACAACAAGTACATGGACTATTGTAGGTCTAAAGACACCAAAGAGGAAATCTTCAGAATGACCTTGGGACGTGATGAATCTTTGGAATATTATGAGGAAAGGTTCCAACTCAGCTGCAAAAGGGCCAAATGAACCCTCAATCCTAAATCACTAAAGCTATTCCTTCTTAGAGGAAGATAGTCTAGAAACCCTAAACATGCTTTCAGGAGGGGACATCTACCAGTTATCTTATGATGATATCAAGATAGTTTTCAAAAATCATTCTAGGGTAGCCAGAAAGAAGGGTAGGGCTAGTCAAGCTTTTCCCAGTTCATCCTCCTTTAACACATCCATCAAAAGTGAAATTGGAAATATGTTGGAAGACTTTAATAGTGAAATGTTGCATACCCTTGCTCTGCAAATGGACACCATGGAGATCAAGAGGAAGAAAGAGGAAGAAAAAAGAGCCTTAGCTATCTTTTTCCCAAGATGCACTAAGAGGTACCCTAGTAATGAATGTACCTTGAACCTTATAGATATCTTCTCAGTCTGTGAGAAGAAAAAATCCATAGACAAGTACCCTTCTCCACCTGGATTGAAAGTTGTGTATCAAGGAACTGAAGGTGTGACTAAACAACTTTGTTATATCAACTAAAGGAGGCCTCAAGGACCTCGACCATACCAACAAGGCATGCAAGGGGTGTCCTATTCATATTACAACCCTAACCAGAATGCATCCATTCCCCCTTGGTTTCCTCCTCATCCTTCATGGTCCCCACCTTCTCCCTGGGCTTTTGTACCTCAATACCATTCCCAACTTGCTAATCAATCATTTCAGCCATATGCTCCCCCACAACCTCAGTGGAATACACCATCACAAGGATGGAGGCACCCATATAACCAATCTCAAGCCTTATTGCCCCCACCTCTATCTCAACCATAGCTCCTTCACCCTGATCCACCTAAGCAACCTCAGATGCCTACTTAGCCAAATATAAACTCGAAAAACAAATAGGCACAACAGGTCTATAATGGAGAGACATCTTACCCTGCATATGCTGTGGAAATTCAAGAAATCAACCCCAGGTCTGGAAAAGTGCTTCCAGATAATCAACCTCCATCTCCACCTGAGGAGATTTAAGAGGAAAAGGAAGAGAGTGCTCCTCAAGCCAATCCAACTCCTTTTCCTAAGAGATTAATCCATCCTAGCTAGCACACCCCACAAGAGACTAAACTTTTGGGTGAATTGAAAAAATTGTGTGTTAAAATCCCACTCCTCCAAGCTATCAAGGATGTACCCATTTATAACAAGTTAATCAAGGAGAAATTCTTCAAACATCATGGGAGGAGAAAGAAAGACACGTGTACCATTAATGTCATTGGACAATTGTTTGACTTAATGTTGGGGCGAGTGATTTGCCTAAATTATCTAGACCCTGGAAGTCTTGTGGTTGATGTACACATCAACGGTATCATTGTCCCCCACACCTTGATCGATCTTGGGCCTGCCATAAATGTGATGATTAAAGAGACTATGCTTCAACTGAATCTCCAAGGATCATTGAGGAAGACCATAACAGTCTTGTAGCTTGCAGACAGATCCACAATAGCTCCTGAGGGATTTGTTGAGGATGTGATGGTCTCCATTAATTCTTGGGAATTCCCTACTGACTTTTAGTTCTCCAACCTAAGACCAAGTTCAATGGCTATCCTCTCATCCTTGGAAGGCCATGGTTAGCCACTCTTGATGCTTACATAACTTGCAGGGATGGGAATAGGACCAATAAAAATGGGCATTCGTCCAAACAATTGGTCTTGTACCCTCCTGCTCAACCATCTCTAGAGAAAGAATTACCTTTATGGTTGTAAGAGCAAGAGGAAGACAAAGTCTACTCTACCACATCTTATCCAATCTGTACCCTATATTCTGCTATAGGAGGGGAAAAACCTGATGAAGATGAACTGATTGATAAAATTCTCCATAAGAAACCACCAACACCATGTCTCTTGATGAGTTAGAAAATAAAGCTGAAGATAACCCTTGGAATGATTTTTTCGTAGCTGACTCAAGTCCTACTCATGTCAACATGATAGAATATGGTCTAGATTGAACATTGAAAATCAACCCCTCTCTGGACATTAGGAAAAGGATTTATGTGACATGCTAAGGGAGCATTTGGATGCCTTTTATAAGGAAATTAAGGGAGTGCACACTTCAGTGTGTACTCACCACATTTACATCAAGGAAGGATGCAAGATAGTGTGCCAATGAAAGAGGAGAATGGACCTAGCCCTCAAAGACATGGTTAAAGAAGAAATGAAAAAGTTGTTGGAAGCAGGGTTCATTTATCCCATCTTAGATAGTGAGTGGGTGTATCCTCTAGTTTTGGTCTCAAAGAAGAATGGAAAATGGAGGATCTGTGTGGACTACATAGAGCTAAATAAAGCCACCAAAAAATACCATTCCCCTCCAATTTTCATTGATCAAGTCTTGGATGGTCTTGCAGAAAAGAAGTTCTTCTATTTCCTGGATGGATTCAATGGTTACAAATAGATCCAAATCAACCCAGAGGACCAAGATAAAACCACCTTCACTTGTACTTGGGGTAACTTTTCTTAAAGGGTCCTTCCTTTTGGATTATGTAATGCCCCTGCCACTTTTTAGAGGGAATTCCTGGGCGTCATTGCAGAGCTAATCCATGACTCTGTAGAACTTTTTATGGATGATTTCACTCCATATGGGTGTGATTTCTTGGAGGCTCTCTCTAACTTGGGGAAATTATTAAATAAATGCATTGAAATGAACCTATCCCTTAGTCCTAAGAAGTGTGAGTTCTTTATGAATGTAGGGACCATTCTATGTCATTCAATATCCCAGGAAGGACTGTAAGTGGACCCAAATAAAATTTCTATCATAAAGAGGGTCCCTACTCCTCAGAAGTAGAGGGATGTTAGAAAACTCTTGGGTTTATTTGGATACTATAGGATATTCATAAAGGACTTCAAAAATGTAGCCTCACCTTTGTTTGGACTATTAGCTAAGGACTCCGAATTTTTCTGGTCAGAAAGCTGTCAAGAGGCCTTAGAAATTTTAAAGGACAAGTTGACTACTGCACCTATACTTTGAGGCCCAAATTGGGCTCTTCCTTTCCAGATCCATGTTGAAAGCCTTTGACAAATCTATAAGATCAGCTCTAGGCTAGATAGATGACAAGTTTCCTTATGCCATTTATTTCATCAGCAAAAATCTGTCCAAGGCTGAATTGAACTATATGGTGACTGAAAAGAGCTCCTAGTTGTTGTCCATTCCTTGAATAAATTTAGACATTACATTATTGGTTAACATACCTTTGTACATACTGACCATGCTGCTATTAAATATTTGATGAACAATCCTAATGTGAATGCCATAATTATTAGATGGTTGCTTTTATTACAACAATTTGATCTAACTATAATTGATAAGCCTCGTAGATAAAATGTAGCTCTAGATTTTTTGTCTAGACTTACTTTGCCTACAGGAGACGAAGGAATGGTTGATGATCAGCTGGCAGATGAGCCTTTGTTTGTTGTTTCATTTCTGTCTCCATGGTTTGCTGACATATCCAACTACTAAGTGTCTGCACAATTCCCTCCAAGTTTGCCCTCCAAGGAAAGGAGAAAAATTATAAGAAAGAGTGCCCCATTCACTTGGATTGGGGGCAATATCTTCAAGCTAGGCCCATATCAAATTTTGACAATTTCAAGTGATTCTAAGAAATCATGAACAATGACCTACTCAATAAGAAATCCTAAGTTATGTAACAACTAAACGATAACTCTATTTTTGGGGCTGTGAGAGTGGGACCCTCAAACCATGATCCCATTAGGGTGATGAGGATGAGCCCACTTCCACAAGATTTTCTGAAGTCTTTTCTTTCACTACTGTAACATTGATCTACTTATCCAACTACTGGAAGAAAAACTAACCAATCATTCAAATACTTGTAAATTAAACAAAACAAAAATAATTTTAGCAACTAATCTATGATTCTAATCTAAGGATACATGTACAAAAAGAAGAGGAACCTCTTTTGCTAGGGTTGGGCCCTAACCCAAGAGCTTCGGCCCTCTGATTCAACTTAGTGTTGGATCAAAGAAACCCTTTTCATTATCACCAAAATGTCAAAAAAAACATGATAATAACAATCACAATATCTTAAGCTCGAAATTGCCTCTTGTTGGGACCCGAACAGGGTCCCTTGGGTCAATTTTGTAAACAATTTTGCTATTATTGCAAAGTCTTTGCATTTTGAGGAGCGGAGCGTGAATGTTGTTAGGAGTCAAAGGGGATTTAGGAAGGTCAAATCCCCTTAGTTTGTTAGAAGTTAAGTTGTTTTATGACTTGCCCATGGTTCACGGACCATGGTTTAGAAGAAGGTATGAAAAGGAGTCATAAAGATTCATAAGAAGTTTGTTAATCAAGAAGTGAATGATCTAAGTAAGAGAAATATGTTTTCTGTACTTATGCGAATGGGAAGGCTCCTATAACTATGTGCGTGAAGACCTTGGAAAGTCTGCAATTGAGTGTGCGGGCCCCTGCAGCTGTGTGTGTAGGGTAAAAAGAATTTGTAATAGAAGATTTGAGCATAATAAAGGCTATTTTGAAGCATTATCTATTTATATGTGCATTATACTTTACTTCTAAATTTACTGTATGATTCACTTTGTTTACTACAATTATCCTGAGAAGTACTTAATAAATGTGTGAAAGCATTAGATCTGTTTAATTACCTGATGTTATGAATGTTTAGAATAGTTAGCGCAGAGCTTGGATCTGTTAATTGTAAGTTACTATAATTTCCGAGTTTTAAGGGTTATAGTTCATGAAGGTCGAAATAAAGCTCCAAAGTAACATAAACACATCAGATAGTCCTTTGGATGAAGAAACTTGGTTATGGCATCCCCCAATAATGCCTTGGGTGAGACGGCAATCTGTGCTACATGGGTTGTTTCCTAAAGGGTCGGTAGTGTAGGGTTTTGTTGGTTATCGCAACTAACTCTGAACTTGGGTCCAAGCCCCCTTAAGCCAAGAAATAGTTCCATTGCTGGGACTGGGATCTATCTAAGGAATATGTGATGAGAAATAAGTGGATGCTGACTAAGAAAGAGATCGAAAAGTGGATTGATTGGAAGTTGCACGAGTTTGCAACCCAAGAAAATAGGAATCTGCCTGTCAAAGGAATAATGTTTGAATAGATACCTGTATACAGAAGAACATGAATTTTATTCTACTCTTTTCCATGAGAATTATACGAATGGTTGTCTAAATTGGCAGATGGTCAAGGTATGTGGAAGTTGGATAACCTTATCGGTTGGACCCCAGAGCTAGTGAGGCATATGGAAGGGTTAGAAAACAATATCGTGAGGGATGTCGATTATTGGATCAATAGTATTTTGGGTGGATTCATTATTGAGCTCACGATCGATACATCTGTCGGTTATTGCAAAGTTGAATTCTAGTTTTTCAAAGGATCAAGAGGTAAGTATCTGAAGTCCTTGAAAACCTAGATTAAAATGATATTATGTGAGAAATGGGTTATGCCATTGAATTGATGTTTAGTCAAGATTTGATGGGAGCTACGCGATGTGGAAAACCATTTAGAAGAAATCTAGATTTAGGTGCTGAATACAATCCTTTGTTGGGTGTGTCTGATAGTGACAAAGAAAGTAATAGCCTAAAGGCTCCTCAAGGTGAGCTGCAGATGGTAAATCAGGGCATCGCAGGGATACCACATCCATCGACTCTACCTCTGCCATCACCTCCACCTCACACACTTACACCTACACCCCCGCCTCCACCTCCACCTCCACCTCCACCTCTACTATTCAAGGGTTTGGGACGAAAGACCCTGAAAAATTTTGGTTTTTAGTAGATGTTGTGTGAATTAAGTCACAACAAATAATGGATGATGACCTGAAGAAAGTGTAGCTGGTCACAACATTGCAAGATAGAGTGCGGAGATGGTATATTAAGTATTGTTCGACTCATTTAGCTGTGATGATGAAGGATACAAAGGATGCACTAAATAATGAATTCAAGAAGGCTAAGTCACAATCCCAGTTAGTAATAGAGGTCAAAGAGATCCACTAGAAGGTAATTGAGTTTGAATGGGATTTCGATCAAAGGCCGAAGTGCTTGCTCCAAAAGGATAATATGCAGATCATGGATGAAAAACACAAGGATTGGTATATTGCTTCGCCATTACCCCATTTAAGATTTCCACTATCATAATAGAAGATTGGAACATAGGATGAGGCATTGGAGATTTCTACGAAGTTGGAAACCTCACCTATTTAGGATACAAATCTGGGAGTGCAATATATTCAGTTGTAGTTGCAAAGTCTCAAAAAGGGAAAGGAAGTCCAAAATGAGATCCACACAAAAGTATGGTGTTTAAAATGTAAAGGCCATGGTCATGACAAGGATCACTGCCTGGTGTATCCAAATTATCTAGTTGGGGGAGGTCCTATCCCCCTAAAGCCAGAAAATACCGTTGGGACAAGTATAGGTGTGGTACCTTGGTGCACTATCTACTAGGTCACAGGAAAACATGTGACGAAAAATTATCACTTTTTACAGAAGTTTGTGCAAACTCCCCAACAACTGTTTTGTAATTTCTGCAAGTCTGTAGGTAATGATGAATGCAATTGTCGAATTTATGAATTGATGATGGACATAACACCAACATATAGAGTATAGATGGAGGCACGTCCTCAATAGGATCAAGGTGCAACTGTAGCGCACAAAGGATTCCATTGATGAGGAAGAGGAGGAGGAGGAGGAGATGGAAGAGGCCTAGGCTAGATCATTTGTTACAATTGTAGAGAACCAGGTCACTTTGCACGAGATTGTCAGAATCCAATGCACCCCTCATGTCAATATTGTCGACAATTTGATCATGTCATAGAAGATTGTCCCGTGCTCATCACGAAGATGTAAGAAAAGAAGGCCTAGACCTAGTAGCCTACTCAAAACATCCAGATGATGATACCAAAACCGCATGAAGATGGACCCAATGTTAATATTGTTACGTGAAGTGGTATAGCTACCGAGGAGGATAAAGGGAAACAACCAGATGAAAATATATTGGTACGCAAGGATGCTAACAAGGAGGCTAGATTAGATGTGAATAAAGTGAAGGAAATGTTTATGGAGGAAAAGAGGAGCTTCGCAGATGCAGGAGCTTCTACCTCAAGGGATAAGAGTACAAGCATGGAGAAACCTCAAGGAGTTAGTACTGCGCAAGAAACAAATCCCTCATTTTTGATATCTTTCTTACAAACCTACATGAAGCTCCTAAGAGACCAAAAATAAATAGGGGGAATGCAAGAATTGATAGATAACTCTGATGGAAAGGGTAAGCCACTACCTAAACAATGCGCAATACACAAAGTAGACAAGGGTATGAAAAAGACTAGGCGCGAAATGAGATTGACTACCCAGATTGGAGAATTTGAAATGGACCAAGTAATCCTTGATTTGGGGTCTGATGCAAATGTTTTTCTGAAGAAAACCTAGGAAAGAATGGGAAGACCAACACTACAGTGGTCCACGATCCAGCTAAGAATGGAAAATAAACAAAAAATTATTCCTATGGGGCACATACATGGAGTGACTGTGGATATTGAAGGGGCGTGTGCCATAGCCAATTTTGAAGTAAATGAAATAGTGGACAACAATAAGAATACACAATGCTACTTGTAATTGATTGGGTATTTGATATGAACACAATCATCAACCTCAAGAAGCACAACATGACATTTGAGAAGAAGGAACTAAGGGTAACTAAGGGTTATTGTTCGATTGGATCCAGCCGAGGGTGCATGATATACTGAACCAGTTCATGATTATTATGTGGAGGATGATATTGATAAATCTATAAGCTTACTACACCAGATGGGGATTTGATCAACCCTATGATGGATGGGAAAATTACTTGGGAGAAGGAAAAATCCTGAAATTTAGAATCAGATGAGGAGCTTGAGCACAGATAGAATAGATTGCATGAAGTATCATCACTACGATGCAATAGGATCACTAAGTTTCTTTAATGTATATCCACTGAGTATGTAGATTATCATATTATGATGGTTTAGAAGATGTCAATTTGTTTATGGATAAATTTTAAACAGATGTACTAGAGGAACATTGGTTCTAGGAATTAGACATTGCACTGAGAGATACACCTACCATATGGTGGGGTACACATAAGAACAAATTTGAAGATTGGAAGGAATATCAAAGGATGATGAAGCTACGGTTTGGATATGCCAATACCTGCATTACTGAGAAATATACAGTGAGGGACGATTTGTGAAAGCATTTGGCTTGATGGATGAAGGCATGGGGAGAAGAACCATAACTAGAATGGGTTCACATATTATGCCACACTTTGGATACTATTTTGATGAAATGGTATCTAGAAACAAAGCTGTGGCATAGAACCATAGAATGGGATGTTGTGAAGGAAATTTTTCTATTAACTTTCAATTTTAAAGATGGATTTGAGTGTATAGACGGAGTGTTACAGGAGATCAAAGCTGCAATATTCAGAATATCAGAAGAACCTGTCACCTGGGTACAACGAGACTGGAGTACGCAACTGCACCATGCTCTGGAATGCTACAATGTGACCACGGAGGAAGGTGAAGAAGACCTTAGGAACATCAATATTCGAGTCAGAAGGACAACATGAAGTTGTGGGGCCTAAGGTGGAAGTACTTGACATCTCAATTCCCTTGAAGATTAAGCAGGTGAATATTGGGTCAGAAGCATAGACGAAGTTCACAAACATAGGTGATTATTAGGATGAGGACACATCGTACAAAATCGTGGAGTTATTGTGAGACTATCAGGACTTGTTTCCCACCAAGTTCTATGATTTGAAGGGGATAATAGGTGATTTGGGTGTCATGAAGATCACTCTGAAGCTAGATGTGAAACCAGTGTAGCAGCCCTACTGGTTGAATCCTAAGTACAAGTAAAAAGTGTGCGAAGAATTGAATAAGATGCTTGCAGTTGGGATTATTGAGCCTGTTGAGGAATCATACTTGGTTAGTCCTATGGTGGTTTAGGAAAAGAAGACGAAGGGAAAAATTTTGATCTGCGTAAATTTAAGAAAGCTGAATGATGCTTGTCTCCATGATCCGTTGCCTATGCCATTCATAGTGAATGTTGGAGGTCAGGAAGCCTATTTGTTTACTGGTGGGTTCTCAGGGTATCATCAGATCAAGATCGTGTCAGAGGATTAGATTAAGACTACCTTCACTAAAAAATGGGGTTGTTTTAAGTATATAGTTATGCTCTTTGGACTTAAGAATGCCCCTACAATCTTCTCTAGGGTGGTAGTCCCAACTTTCAAGGAATTATTCATAAGTTTTTGGAAATTTACTTCGATTATTGGAAAATGTTTGGGTTAGTAAAGGGACATGTTTCTAGTCTTCGCCTCATGCTGGATACCTGTTGAAAGTATCAGATAACCCTTAATCTGAAGAAGTGCATATTCTACGTACCACATGGGATGCTTTTGGGCCATTAGGTCTGTAAGTAGGGATTGATGGTAGACACTGCCAAAATTGCAATTATTATCAATTTGGAGCCTCCGAGGAATGTCAAATAGTTGTGTGCGACATTGGGCCACACATGATATTATATGAAGTTCATCAAAGGATATGCATAGATCAATGTGCCCATGGAGAGATCGCTAAAGAAGGACGCAACATTTTTCTAGGATGATGATTTCCATAAGAGTTTGGATGTCTTGAAGGAAAAAATGGTCACAATGCCTATTCTAGTGTTCCTGACTAGAAGAAGGAATTCCACGTACATGTAGATGCATCTTTCATAGAATTATGAGTTGTGCTAGTGTTACCGAGAATAGTGTCCACTCAGATGCTGCTATTCCCACTAAGACTGGTAGCTATCTTAGAAACAAACAAGTAAAGTCTACTTTCATTTTCCTTTATGAAAATAGATAAGAGTGGAACAAAGGAGACCAACCTTAGTCTTGCGCTTGATTTCCTTGTTTGATTCCTCTCCTTCTTGATAGATCTTTGCCGCTTCTTCTTCGTCTGCCCAGCTTCAAAGAGCACCTATGGAATCACACAACATATACTATCGAAGAACAAAGATCTATATTCATAAATAACACAGGACCAGATATGTGTTAACCATACAAATGCATATATAAGCAAACATACAAGAATATGGAGGAAAACTTGAATAGCTTTATTAAGACCAAAAGTAGAAAGAGGATTACAACCATATGTTCTGACCCAACATCATCCTCCAGCAAGAAAGCCATTCTTCACCTCAAGTAAAGCTTAGATCACCCAACACTATGAATATGCAACAGAAAACCAACAACACTTCTCTACAAGATACAAGATTCCAGCCTCTGGATCTCTGTGATCAGGGATCCATATATAGATGATTGTAGGGAGGTGAGTCATCTTTGGGGTCTTGATTAGTGTCCTCTCTCTGATAGTTCCTGATTCCACTTGGAGAATGATGATCTCTTACTCATCCCTGGTCGAAAACAGAGAGGCAAGTGTCAGAGGGGAAGCTTCTGGAAGATTCCATGATCATCCACCTTGCATTTTGTCCCTGCCATTTGTCCATTCCCGACCATCGCACCCTACAGAGGAGCCATTCAGTATGCATCACACCCTGTACACTAGGACGGTGATATGCATCGCACCCTCTGCACTGGGTTTCAGTATGGTCCAGGTTTGACATTTTATGAGCAGTTTTTAGTGGAGAACTTCTGGGAGATGACGTAATCAGTTGACCTTGTTACTTTAGGCAGTGAAGCAACACTTTTAGGGACCTAGGAGCCCTCAGTTTATGGACATTTATGATTGGGGTTGAAGTGCCCAAAAATGTCTATAACAGATAGCCCAACTAGGCGCAGGTGATATCGACCATTTGATAACATTTGCGAGCAAGAAGTTATAGAAGGAAGAAAATAATTATTCAATGAAAGAGCGCGAAGGATTGGAAATGGTGTATGTGCTCCAGAAGTTCAGGCACTATTTGTTGGGTGCACACTTCAAAATGTACATAGACCATTCTACTTTGAAGTACCTGGTTAATAAGCCTATGTTGGGGGGGGAGAATTTGTAGATGGTTGCTGCTCTTCCAAGAATATGACTTTGAAGTAATTGTGAAGCTAGGGTGATTGAATGCTAGACCAAATCACCTCTCGTGGATTGAAAATGGTGGTGAACCTACAAATCTGGAGGAAGGATTGTCTGATGTGCAGCTCTTTGCTGTGCACGTCGTAGATGAACATTTTTGCAGACATAATCCAGTTCTTGTCTACGGGTACAACTCCTAAAGGGTATACGACACAACAAAAGAAAGAATGGGTGGCTAGGGTTGCCCATTTTTTTTTCATCACAGGGAACTTATATAAAATAGGGTTGGATGAAGTGTTGTGTAGGTATGTCCCAGACTATGAATGATAAAATATCCTCGCTGAAGCACATGGAGGAGTTGCAGGAGGACATTATGCAGGAAGAGAAACTGTGTAGAGAATCTTACTAGTAGGACTATGGTGGCCAACTGTGCATAAGGATTCCAAGGAGTATTGTAGGGCATGTGATGTCTCTTAGAGAATGGGAAGGTCATTGCTAAGGGATGAATTTCCTTTGAACCTGCAAGTGTCATTACAAGATTTTGATAAGTGGGCAATAGACTTCATTGTTTTAAGAAGTTTTCGTGTCTATGGATAAAAGCTTAAACCCTTAGACTAGTAGCTAAGTCTAGAACAAAAGCGCAAAGAATTCTCTAATTTTTCTATGACCAATAGACTAAATAAGAGGTAAAGAAGCCTACCTCAAGCTTTCACTTACTCATTATCTCCCTTGACCAATTCTATTGCTCTTTTATGTACTTTATCCGCTTAAAGAGTACTTGCACATAGAAAAAAGACAAAAACTAATCAAAGCATATGATAATGATCTATTGATTAAACATAGAATAGAATGGAATCAAGTCCATAATACACATATGAAAGCATCAATGAACAATACAAAAATATGGAAAAAGCTTTGGACACTTTATTAGTAAAAGGAAGAGTTACAACCCAATTTGCTTGATTCAGTATCACTCCTCCAGTTCAATCCCATCCTCTCCTCATAACAAGAAAGACATTTTGACATCATTACAATACTTGAAAGCAACTCAAGTCTCATATCAACAAAATCTCCCTATAATTCAATGATTTCCAGCCCCTGATCACTTAGATGAGTGGTCTTTTTATAGGTGAATGAAGGAAGTTATGTCATAAATGGTGACAATGAATGCCCTCCCAAACTTAGGATTTAGTTTCATGGAGGAAGGGATAAGGGGATTGATGTTCCTTAACTCCCTCCCTCATCCAATTGTGAGCCCAAAGGAGTGGAAAACCTTAGAAAACCTCTAGAGGCATCCTATGGGTAAGAATATTCCAAACCCCAATGCAAATTTCACTCAAATTCGCCCAACGCACCCTGGTAGTGTATTGGGCTGCACTGCAGCACACCCTAGTAGTGTATCTACCTACTCTGATCCTCTTAGAGACAATTTTTGGATGATTTTAGTCATAAAACTTCTTGGGAAGCTAGGCATTCTGATGGTTGACTTATTTAGGGCATGTAACAACTGAATTAGGGTCTGATGGGCCCTAAAGCACTGATCTATGAGATGGGAGTGATGTGCCCAAATGGATCTATAACAGTTGCCCCCTAAAGCATGAAGTCGAAAATATATATGTCGAGTGAAATTCTTTACCATGTGGAGAGGAAGTTTCAAAGTAGAAGGTGACTTGCATCAATTACAATACGTATGTCATGATAATTTGATTTTTTCTCATGAACTTGCTGAGGGAAGGCATACCCATGCTCAGCTTATAAACTTTCATTACATGTACAAATATAGTTGTCTACAGATATAAACCCATGAATGGATGACCATTAATGTAAGGCCATTGCACATTTGATTTAGTACTTCTTAAAATATTGCAGCCCAGATGGATGAAACTAGATCTGGTGTCTTCAATCTCATTCAATCTTTTGCTCAAGTACAAGTCTAACCATGTGAATAGATGATCTGAAGTCAAACATGGGAAGACATCATCTAGTTACCAGCCAATGATGTAAGCAGTTAAAAGATGCGAGAGGAATCACCGATAATGATGATGACCCTCAAGGTACTACAGTACATTTCGCATGGTGTAAATAAATGATTTGATGTCGAACACCATACAAAGTGTTTCGGTCAAAGGCCAATGATGTCAACCTATCACCGGAAGTGAGAAACGTGCCATTGATATATGCAAGCCTCAAGGTACTGAAGGGGTGTTTCTAAGTCAACTTCTTGGATACTCTGCTGATGTCGATAACAAGTGACTCATCATAGGAGGGCCTTGATGTATCACACATCAACGACACAAAACGAGGTAAACGATTTTGGAGATGAAAAATTGACTGACGACATAAGGTTCAAGAATGACGGTCATGAAAATGAAGGTTTATGGTATTGCAAAGGATGAAGTTTGAACTGAATGTCTTCTCTTGAACATATCGACGACACTGAATGAATTATCAGCATTGACCCAAAACCAAAGTAATGGATGGTGTGATAGACCATAGGTATGATAACCGTCAAGCAGATAACTCAACCCAAATAGTCACGGTGATGAGGTGAAAGTGTCATGTTCAAGAGCGACTTGCTACCATAAATTTTTTGATCCAAATGGATCCAAGAACACTCTTTAAGTCTAACTAAGATGCCCATATTAGTGAGGATATAACTAAGATGCCCATGTAAAGGTTGGCTCTACCATCATGTCATGATTTTAAAAGTTGGCAAGTGAAAATAGTTTGTGAATCAAGACATGATGGGGTCAAACCTATGGCAAAAATATTGCAGTATGGAGGCTAGTATGCAAAATGTCGTGGAAAGTGATATTACCTAACCTATATGCCAGTAAGAAAGTGATACCTGCCATGACGGGTCTACAGTATGGGACTAAAGTGACTACTAAAAAGAGTCTCCAAAATATCCTGTAAAGACAACCCATTCCGACACTCCAAGCCAAAAGGTAAAAAAATCCATAAGATAAAAATCAACTTTGGAAAAAAGAAATCAATTTTTAACCTATATAAGGACTTTTGGACTCACACTTTTGTCATTTGTGTTTTGAGCAAGGAGCTGTGGAGAAAAACAAACTTCCTCCATCAAATTCAATCATTCAAATTGCTTCAAATCTTCTAGGTAACCCTTTAATCATGATTTTTATCATTTTTTATGCTTACTAGATTTCATAATTTTGAACATAGGAAATTATGTTAAAAATTTCAACTCTACTTACACTTGGGTAGGATATAGGTAACCCGCGTATATGAGGGCCCTACACATGGCTTTGTAAAAAGGGAACCCGCATATGCACAAGTAAAAAAAAATAAACATTTATTTAATGATTTGAAACATCTTTTTTGGCAGGATGACAATTACCTGGCATGAAAGGGAGCACAGTGCCATTGATAACCAAGTGATGGAGGATCAACATGCCTTAGATGCTTTGAGAGCTTGTGGTTTTTAAAATTATTTAAAATGCCAAACATGAAGGTGAATACTCAATTGCTTGAGTTGTTGATTCATTATTGGAGTGCAGAAGATGATGCATTCATGATTGATTATATGCCCTTGAGGATCGAGATAGAAAATATTTATTTCATTACATGTCTTTCTCGATTGCGAGAGAGTGCATTCTACTAGCAGAACGAGAGGTAGTCTCAGTGTAGAAGACTACATCTGCATATACTGTCATAGCCACCATGAAAAGGTTGGAAATCAGATTCCAATCAAGCACGTAGAGAGTTTATCATTAAAAATCCTACTATTTACCATAGCTAGGGTAAACGATTCTACTAATCTACATTAGGCTTCACACGTGTCCATGAGCCTAGTAGTGGATTGCCTCACTACTGTCTTTGATTGGTGTACACCTCTGTTGACCAACATGAAGAACCAACTCACTTCCATTTAGAAGGGTCAGACAAAGAATTTAAGATACAACACTATATTATGCTTGTTCTTTTTTGAAAAAGTACCTGAGCTTCATCCCAAGGTATTATCTACCATCACTACCCTGAGGGATCCGTGGATGGGCAGATGGGTTGACTTGATGAAACACCTAGGGGGTGGTGAGGTCCCTAAGATGACTCTTGATGACGAGGTTTTAGTTTGGTAGGATCAACGGGTCATTGTAGTTGACAATTACCCCTACACCAAAATGAATTTCTGGGGAGATCCAAATCTAGTATTGCCACCAGATGCACCATGGGGTGCCATAGGTATAAATAATTTTGTAATTTTTCAAATTTTTA
The DNA here is from genome assembly GCA_000404065.3 of Pinus taeda. NCBI lineage: Eukaryota > Viridiplantae > Streptophyta > Pinopsida > Pinales > Pinaceae > Pinus > Pinus taeda. Next base: position 106,147 of record APFE030259146.1, read on the forward strand.
AGATTTTTTGGATTTTCAATATAAATGAATTAAAAATATTTTTGATGAGACAATACACTTACAAAATATATTGATCATGTTTTAGATGTGGGACCAATGAGACCTAATGGATTTCCTCAACATAGGCGTCATGGAAGAGATGTCGAAGGGATTGCAGCTGAGACTGAGAGAGTTCTCCATGCAGTCTAGAGGAATTTGGTGAGATTGACTCACCAAGTACCGATGGTGGCCATAGAGGACTTACCAAAGGAGATGCAGGGTCGCGTGGTAGGAGTACCACAAGACTGGGTGCGACTATTTCAGCGTGTGGCCAATGACGTCATTTACTTTCTAGCTGCTCATCCTGAGCAATATCATTAGATAAATGATCAGATATTTCTATGATTTAGACATGATGATGAGTATAAGCCCAAATTTTGTAGGGCATTTTGTCCCAATTTTTGTATATTATTTTGGACACAAACACTCTATCTATATACAAATGATTTTATGATGATCATATATATAGATGATACTTCGATTATTTTTTATGTTTTTTAATTTGATGAATGATTTGTATGTTAATCCAATGCTTGATTAGCAATAGAATTTTCTAAGGAATTTTCTGATTGTGGAATGTGAACAAATGTAATGTAAACAAATGATCGTTACAACAATCACACTATCAGAAATTGGTGATACGAACAGGGATTTCATACCCGATAGATGTTATTCAGTTGAGATACCACCAGTTGTGAGTTTAAATAAACCACTAATGAATCAATATCAAGAGATATCACTTTAGATAGCAAATTCATAAGAGCAGTATATTCCGCCATATTATTCGAAGCAGGACAGATACATACTCCTCTCGAAACCATCAACTGGCTAGATGGATAATGAATCACCCAAGCCATTGAAGAAAGGTTCTAGGTGTGCCTACTGGCACCATCGATGAACCTTAGATATATCAAATTTTCCATCAATACCTACCAAAGTAGATAAAAAAACATCAACATCACTAAAACCGATAGATATATATGTACAAAAATACAATATATAGAAACAAGTAAGTGCTTGGTTGAAGCCTAAGAAAAATACTTCTTAAGGTAGAGTCCATTTCTAGGCTCCACCAACTTGTTTCCTTCAAAGTCAATCAATTCATAAGCTCTATTTTTTAAAACTCGCTTGACAATAAAGGGATCGTACCACATAGACTTGAACCTGCCTGCCCCTAAGGTGTCTTTGTCTTGATCGTAGACCAAGACAAGGTCACCTTCAAAAAAAATTCTAGGACGGACAACTTTATCGTATTGAGTTTTTACCCTCTTTTTATGGTCTTCACTTATTGTGGTAGCATCTTGACGTTGCTCATCAAGATGCTCCAAATGAACAAGGTGCTCCTCAATACTAGAATTCTCAGGAAGAAGTTCAACAGATAGTTTAAGGGAAGGAATTTCACATTCAACAAGAAAAATAGATTCCAACCCGTAAACCAGTTGAAAGGGAGTAAAACCAGTGGTAGTCTTAACTGATGTTCAGTATGCCCAAAGTGCCAGATACAACATGATGTGCCAATTGGATCGAACTTTATCAATTGTCCTTTTCAAGATGATTTTAAGGGATTTTTTCATGACTTCGACCTGCCCATTGTCCTAAGGATAATATGGAGATGAATGCTCCTGCTAGAAACCCAACTTGAGAGCCAATTGAGACATTATTTGATTTTGGAAATGACTGCCATGGTCAGTGATAATCTCTTTAGGAATGTCGAACTAGGAAATAACTTGATTGAAGAGAAACAAGGTTGTTGTTTCATTGTCATTCTTGAAAATAGGCATGGCCTCAGCCCACTTAGTAAAGTAGCCTATGTCCACAATTAATACTTGTGATTTCTAAGCAAAGGTAGATTACAAGTAGTGAAATCAATGCCCCACTTCATGAAAGGACCAACAGTGATAACATGGAAAAGAGGAGTTGGATGTGCGTGCATTTTCCAAGTATAGACCTAACAAGGATGGCATCTTTTGACTACCTCAATACAATCTTTGAAGATCGAAGGCCAAAAGTAGCCTGCTCGCAAAAATTTTTGGGTTATAGCAAGCCCAAATAAATGACCTCCACAAGCTCTACTGTGGCAATCATTAAATATTGATTTAGCGTCTTCCAAGGTTAAACAATGCCTAAGGATTGAATCAATCCTGTGATGATACAATGCGTCACCTATAATAACATAATTCTTAGCGAGGTAATGTAACTTTCTACGCTTTTCCTTGGAAAAAGTGGGTGGAAACTTCGAAATCTGGAGATATATGATGATATCCCCATACCAAGGATCTTGTGAGGAAATAAGAAATAGATGTTCATTAGGAAAAATTTTCTTGTGAATGGTTTCTTCCTCACAAGGCAACTCTAATATCAAGTCTGCAAATACTAAAGATTTCTTAGATTTAGCCGACATGAATTCGAGGTCAAATTCTTGCAAGATGACAATCCATCTATTATATTTTCCCCCAATAACTCGCCTACCAAGAACAAATTGGAATGGATTGATGGCTACCAAGACGAATGTTTTTCGAAGCAGAATATAATGCCAAAGGCGCTGGACAGCATGGACAGCTACCAAAGCTAATTTCTCGATGGGAGAATAGCGCAGTTCAGGACCTACCAAGCCTCGACTTAAATAGTAGATTACATGCTCACATAAGGCATCATCTTCCTGAACCAAAACCATACCAATGGTTGATTCTACTGCGGCAAGATACAAGAGGAAATCTTTGTTATAATCAGGCGAACTCAACAATGGAGAAGAGGTTAATGATTTTTTCAAAGCATCAAAAGATCGTTGCACAAAATCATCCCATAAAAACGGACCCCTATAAGAAAATGCATAAATCATTTTGTGATCTTGGCATAATTGGCTATAAATCTCCTCAAGAAATTTGCTTTTCCTTGGAGACTTTGAAGTTGATGTATGGAAGACGGGGGAGAAAACTAAATTATTAACTCAACCTTGAAGGGATCTACACGAATCCCCTATGTTGACCCGATGAATCCTAACAACCAACCAGATATGACTGCGAAAATGCACTTATTTGGATTCAAACAAATCTTATAAAAACGACACCACTCAAAAATCAACTGAAGATGTTTAGGATGATCCATTCTCCTTCAAGAACGAGCAGCTAAATCATCCACATATGCTTCGATAACATGCTTGATGTCATGAAAAGCATAAGACATGGCCCACTGAAAAGTGGGGCCAACATTTTTTAGGCCAAAAGGCATCTTTTTGTATGCAAACGTACCCCAGGGACAAATAAAGGTTGCCTTGTGTTGATCTTCTGGATAGATAGTAATTTGATTATAACTAGAGAATTTGTCCATGAACGAAAACTTTTTATTACCGCACATTCATCAATAATTTAATCAATAAAGGGTGTGGGGTAATTATATTTCCAACAAGCCTTGTTTAGGTCCCTATATTCGATGCATACTCGAATCATTCCTTTCTTTTTGTCTACGAGGACTGGATTAGAGAACCACTCAATTAAAGGAATGGGGTATATGAAACCCACCTTTAGCAGCTTCTTAACTTCAGCTTTGATAGCTGCTGCTTTTCTAGGATTGATCAGTCGAATTTTTTGATGAATAGGTTTATCATTTTCATATGCCTTGATCTCATGCTGGACTATAGATGGATATATTCCAAGAATTTCCTCATAAGACCAAGCGAACACATCACAAAACTCTTTGAAGAGATCGATATAAGTTTGAATTTCTTCAGGGGAACAGTTAGCTCCAAAGAAGACATTTTCAATAATGTTATGATTCCTAAAGATGTTCATAGGTATATTTTGTGAGATAATAGACATGTTACCTTTGGCAGAAAACTGTACTGGGGCCAAAGGGTTTAAAACTGCATGAACATCACTAGTAGAAGGACTGGGCAAACTTGACTCAACTTCCCACAAATGAGGGAGTAAATACGAACAATGATGCAAATCATCCCATAGTCTATCAACACCCATCGTCGCTTCTAGAATTGCTTCTTTAGATGGAAAGACAGTATCTAAGTAATCCCGAGTCAAAGTTGAATCTAGGGTCCAAGCCAGAGCCACATCTCCATCCAGCTCCTCTGGTGAGAAAGGAGTAGGATTGGATTTTGCAGAGTTAATAATAAACTAATAAGAAATTTCTGTTGGAGACATAGGACATGCCATTCCACCTACCTACCCTCCATCTAATGTGGTGGTAGATGAGGGTAAAGGCCAAGGGTCCAAAAAATAATGAGTTCTAAAGAACTCTCTTCGAGAAGGTCTCTTGAAGGATGAAATAGCATTAATTCTAGATATAGGAGAAGGAAGATCAAAAGTACCCATTAAGGAAGAGTACATTCCAACTCATAAATTCTCTATAGGCTATTTGGGATTGACCACTAATGGAAAAGTAGACTTAGAAGATGTGTGGGAGTCACTCGAAGAATAATCCATCTGATTAACCTTTACGATTCTCCCTTCATGAGGAAAGAAAAGGATGTGAAATAATGATGATATAATGGCATCCATCTCATAAATCAAATTTCTGCCTAAAAGGAGGTTATAATCTAGAATCACATCGACTATTTCTACCTCTATATTTACCACCTTTCCCCCAACACAGATGGGAAATGCTGGAATAATCTTGTGCGACCAATGAGAATGGCCATCAAATGTCGTCAATAGAGTAAGTGAAGGAACAACTTGAGGCGATCCAATGGCCTTCCAACATGACATGGACATCACACATGTGGAAGCTCCCTCATCGATACAGTTTGAAAGATATTGGTCTTTCGATATGTAGACTTTATCTGGAAACCCATATGATGCGGTAGTATCTTTTTCACATTTGACATATCAAATGTAAGCACAAGAGAATTTTTTGGATAAACTAATATGATTGCAGAGAGTAATTCACTCCTCTAAGTGGGGCATGACTGGAGTACCTCTAACACTGACATAGCACAAGGACTCTAAACTAGATCTTCTACAATCGAGTAGTTCTGGGCTGCCCTAGCATTAGGGTTAGTGGTCGAGCATTTTGCAGAGCCTTTCGATATCCGAGGTATAGACTAAACAGAGGGCCTCTCAATATGGAGCGACTCTGAAGAATTAGAAGAAGATTTTGCCTTAGATGACTCTGATTCACTGTAATCACATGATCACATAGCGATGTCGATATGTAAACTCATCATGTAGACATTTGATGTATTATCCCCTTCCCGGTTGCACCCTGCGAGGGTACTAGTACTAGAGTTTGCGCCAGCAAGTAACTACTGCCCTTGGAGAAAAGGGTTAGTTAGGATAACCTAGGAGCTAGAATACCTCTGCTGAACTAATAAGTGATAAGCATATTGGATCTTAGGGCGGAGATGAATCAAATGATCTCCATTTCATAATTTGCATGGAAATTTTACTTTTTTCTTAGACTCCTTTCTACCCCCACCAACATCATTATCAGGTTTATTCACATTGTGCTTCCTATCCTAGTTCTTTTTCCTACCTCGTCCTTTCTTCTTCCCATCTGATTATTGGTTTCCTTTGGGGTTAGAAGTTTGGACAACATTTATATATGTAGGTTGAGAAGGTGTAGTGATAGACGACGATGCCTGCATAGAAGAAGTATTTTGTAAAGATAACTGCTGCAATTGATTCAACAGGTTAGTCGTGTTGGCATCAATAGATCCGACTAGCTTGTTAGCATGGGGACCTGGCTTCAGCTTGGATACATCAACCTTGGACCTAGGAGCATCCGGTAGATTTTTTTGAAGAATCCCAAATTGAGAATATATAAGTTCTAACTGTTGGGCCCTAAAAATAGCCTACTCTTTGGTGAACACACAGGAGAGTGACACGTCCTTAGAGATCTAGGGTTGTAAAGATTTAACAAACAATTTAGAAAGGAATTATTGTAGAATATTGGCTTTAATGAGCCTCTTCCTTCTCCTCAATTCCTAGATATGATTTGAAATGTGGGTTGCCTCATATTGGTGAAAATTAACCAAAATCTCAGTTCATGGATTGTATCAGACAGGAAACTAAAAATGGTTTAAAAAGATAGTAGCCAAACTACTGAAAGAAGCGACGGTGCCCCCTGGAAGTTCAATGTACCACTTGGACACGTTTCCAGTTAGGGTATGTTGGAATAATCTCAACCTAATTGAATCATCTATTAGGGACTTTGATGAACACCATAAGTGGAAAGTGGTTACGTGATCACCTGGATCTTCACAAGTCATTCCTTCAAAGTTAGGCATATCTGAGGGAATTTTGGTTGGGACCGGAGGCCAAACCAGGTTATACCTAATCGGATCATTAGTCAATTTAGAAATATCTAGCAAGTTTAACATTGCCAAGAAATTTAGTCATGGAGGACCCATCCGGTGTGAGTGGAATTCCCAACGTTCTAAAACCAATGCACTAGATTTTTTAAGGCACCAGGTTGCCTAAAGTAACTTGTAGACCCAACTAAACTATAAGGAGCTCCTTTTGGTCTGAAAAAAACTAGAGTTTGACCAACTCTTGCCAACAAATTTCCGTAGCCAGTAAAATTCCCCCCTAGGGAGATGTTAAAAGGAGTAGAGAGCCATTGATAAGGGTTCCATGCATTATCATAGGGAGAAAAGTTCTAGAATGAATCAACAACATAATATAGCATATTTCCCTATTGGCCAAAATATGATTGATGTTGGCTCCTAACCCACTAACCACAGGGTTTTTCCAACCTTGAAATGGATTATAACTTTGACCTAACAAGGAAAAAGGTATTGATCCCAAAGATGGGTTGGAATGTGGTATATGACCACCCCTAAAAGGGAAACCCTGATAAGAAGCTGATCCACTTGCCATAGAATCCATGGACATGGAGGCAGCCTATGGTATACTAAATGGAACCGAAGGAATCGCATTAGTCGACATTCCAAAAGGGAAAAAGCCAATGCTAGAGGAAAAAGCTTGAGTACTTCCACTCGAAGATGGGATGGAAGTAGAGCCAAATATAGCAGTGCTAGAAGTAATGGAAGGTATGGAAATCATTCCTCCTCCTTGTACAGATACAAGAGTTTGCATACTCATAGCACTCATGGTGGATGCCATGCTTCCAACAGTGGTCATCAAAGGAAAAGATCAATATAAATCGGGGCTCAAAGGCTTGTTGGTCGGAGTTCCAACGTATAATAAAACGTCTTGATGATCGAGAGGAAGAGGAGAATTGGGAGTCAAAATAGACTCAGGAATCTCTTCTACTTCAATAACGTCTTCCGACTGGAAGAGGACTCGAGAAATAATTGAGTGTTCCTCTCCAACTCTCTACTTGTACGAGGTCTATCTTGTGAATCAATAACTCCAATGGAAGGATCAATCTCTGATGCACCTACTGCCACTAGTTGAAAATCACTAGCCGAATTGCTCCTATTCCTTCGAGGAGAAGTCTTAGGACTCATAGGTGAAAGCCCACAAAGTCTCCTAGACCGACGAGCTGGTTGATCAGCCACTTTGAATTATTTTTAAGAAATCTAATTAAGACTAAAAAATTGTAAATCTAGGCCAACTAGGAGCAAAGAGAACTCTTTAAAAGTCCCTAAAGATACAAACAACCAAACTACTTCCAAGTATTTCCACTCTGGGTGATTAGGACCGGACACCAAAATACAGGAAAGCGAAAACTAAGGGCCTTCTGAAAATAGTTTGGGGTAATTACGCCCCATGCTTACTAGCGAAGGTATCAGAAGTAGTTATGCTAAACTTTAGACAATAGCCTTTACCGGTGCAAGCACCCAAGATTCACAAGGGTACCCTCTAGAAGTACTATTAGATGTGATGCAACGTAGCCTAAGGTGCCATGGGGTTCCCATCCACAGCCACCAATGAGATCCCTGGGAAAGGAAACTATGGGTACCAACTCGTATGTTATGAAACCAGCTCACAAAAAAATAGAAAAGATAGATCAACGCCTTAGAATTCAGCCTCTTCGAGGGGGCAACCTCCTTTACATTACATAAATGAACAATTCTTTGATGATTCAAATGAAAAAACCTCCTTTCTATATATAGGAGTCTAAGGGGCCCCAATATGACCAAGCCGACCTATTGTAATTGCAGCTACAGGGGGAGAGTTCAAAAAGACGGCCCTCAGCAATCTCAAACTAAGTATCATGGACAACATCAGCCATTCGGGGGGTGTCACCTTCAAGCACGTCATGAGGGAAAAAAACTCAGAAGCTGACTACTACGCCAACAGAGCAACCAACAGGCCTACCGGACAAGTCAGAGAAAACGAGAACACATATGATAAGCCAATCCCATAGCCGGTTCCATCATACTCCAAAATATTTGAACTTCAGTCACCTCAGTAATCATACCCTTCTTCCTACCCTCTTCCCTAAGTTTATCAAATCGCCGGCAACCCTCACCTCCTTTGACATCGATCCCCTCAATACCTTGAATGATGCAAAAGATGCATCCCCTGCCAAAATGATCAGGTACGGGCTCAAGAATTATCAGAAACACAGTGCCATCTCCAAGCAAAATTTAGGAGAATATCGCATCAATATCTCTACTGTCTGCAAAAAAATCCATGATCTGATCTCAAGATCAGCCAAATCCCTATGCATCTCTCACTAGATCCGCCTGATCAACCCCTCATCCTTCTTTATAAGCTGTAGAGACTCCCACTCTTTGCACATCCCAGAGTCTAAAAGATCAAAGGAGCGCCACCCTCCAGATTACCTCCAGAGCTGCGCAGTATCAGAGGTTGCTTATCGACCGATTGGGACAGGAGGCCGCCTACATCTGATCACAGTGGTAAGATCTGATCTCTTCAGGCCTTGTTTTTTTCATGTTGCTAACCGGTGCACTGTCTATTTGATTCAGTGTTCTCTCTCTTCAGTGTTCTCCTTCCCTCTGGTAGCATTCGCCCTGCAGACCCCTACTCCTCTACTCATCTCCCTCACTGCAGTTTCCGCACCTTCACAGAATAGCGCCCTCGGCCAGTTCTCTCTCCCTTCGTTTTCCGTTCCCACTACTGTCTTTTGCTCCCCCTGTTTCTTCCTTCTGCAGCAAATCTACAAAGCTATATCCAAGCGAGATCCTGAAATGGCAGAGAACCAGGAAGATCGTGATCCAGCTGCGAATTCTTTGGAGCGATTCATCACCAACAGTAGCTGCACCTTGTGCAAAGCCCACTACTTCATGATAGCAAGATTCGTAAAGCACTTCAACGAACTCAAGGAGGAATTCCAAGCTGACAGCAAATCAAAAAAAAAAAATTTGGAGAAACAGAAAGCAGAGATAGAAGGTCTCAAGGAGAAATGCAACCATATGGAGGAAGCAATTGCACACATCAAAACAATAACTCAGAGCATGCAAGCAAAGGCCTCGACAAGGGCCATTGCAAGAAAGGAACCTCAGCCCGATGACTCTGTCAACCAGCAGTAGTATCATGATCTATGGCTTGTAAATTTTGTCTTTTAGTAGGCTTGTTCGTACGGCAATATAGTCGTTATCTTTTTCAAACTATTCTCCGCAAGCTCATCAACAAGAATCAAGGATCTGCGCACCCATTTTGGATCCTTCCCTCTCTACTTCATCTACCATATGTAAAAGGACTTGTTCCATGAAGTTTTTGTAATATATAAGTAACTGATCTCGTTAAAAACAAATATGACCAAGCCGACCTAATAATAATAATATAAAGGCACAAAAATAACAATAGAGGGATTCTATGGGGCACACTAATAACAATATGGGTACAATAGGGGCACAACAACATTAATAAGGGATACAAATACAATATTAATGGGGGCATCACTAGTATTATAGGGACCAAACATGCCCCTCTCCTTCAAAAAAGTTTTGTCCTCAACACTTGAGTAGTTCTAGATGCTTCTGTATAAAATTCTCATCCTCCCATGTGGAATCCTCAACGGATAAGTTCTTCCACTTGATGAGATACTCTGAAATGGATCGATTTTGTAGTTGTTGAGTTCTTGTTTCTATGACTGCTTTCGGTTCCAATATAATTTTTCCTTCCTCATCAAGTTCTGGCAATATTGTTTGAACTGGGAGCTTGTCACCTATAACCTTCTTTAAACATGAAACATGGAGAACTGGGTGCACTCGAGAAGCTGCAAGAAGCTCCAATTTATATGCCATAGTACCAATCTTTTGCAACACCTTGTACGGACCATAATACTTTGGTGACAATTTGTTATCCTTCTTAGCTTGCTTG